>JADRCH010000201.1:468285-479727 GCA_019843965.1 Rhynchomys soricoides
CCTTCTGAGTGGCAGCAGGCGTGTGCTGCTGTGCCCACTCCTCTACCGTCTGAGTGGCAGCAGCAGGCTTGAGTAGTAGCAGAAGGAGATCTTTAGACCCCGACTGTCCAACAGAGCTTTCCCAGGCAGGTAGGTGCCTTGTATCTGTGCTCTCTGGTAGCGCCAGCCATGGTTGGCTACCTGGCTTTGAGTGTGGCTAGTCCAGCTTAGAACTGTGAGGTTTGTTCTTTTTGAGACAAGGTTGTCCCAGGCTGACCTTGGACTGGTGGTCCTTCTGGCTGAGCTCTTAAATGCTGGAATTATAGGTGTGTGCTCCTGTGCTCAATTTGAAGGTTTACTGTTGTTGTTTGAATTTTTATTTATTCTTTGAAAATTTTAAACATGTTACAGTGTATTTTGATGAAATTCTTTCCACCTTCCCCACTTCCACCTAGGATCTTCACATCCCTCGAGACTCTGTGCCCTCTTAGACTTGTTTGTTTGTTTGTTTGTTTATTGAGACAGAGTCTATCTACAGAGCTGTAGCTGTCCCGGAACTCACTATGTGGACCGGGCGGGCCTTGCACTCACAGAGATCTACCTGTCTCTGCCTTGTGAGTGCTGGTGAGTCCAGTTAATGTTGCCCATACATGAATGGGTATGGACTCATCCAGTTGGGCATGGGGAACCTACCAGTAGCCTAAAGAAAAATGGCTCTTCTTTCTCTTGCAGCTGGCAACTGCTAATAGACCTTTAGCCAGGAATGGGGTCTTGCGAGCACCTCCCCAAAGCTTGCTGGAACTTTTAACTGGCTTCATCTTGTGCGGTTCATTTGTAAGTGACCATGGCTGCTATGCATTATGTTTGCAACAACTGTGTCATAAGGACATGGGTTCTGCAGTAGCTCCTCCCTTCCTGCAGTTCTTACCTTCTTCCTGGCTGCTCTTTCACAGTACTCCCTAAGCTCTGGGTATTACTGTCTGGTGGTGATATTAATGCCTCATGTGCACCTGAGCACTTGAAGTCACTTATTCTGAGCACAGAGCAGTAATGTGTCTGCATTAACCACTGCCCACTTCAATAAGAAGCTTCTCTAGTCAGGGTTGGGAGAATCACAAGTCTCTGGTATAAACATTAGTATTCAGGAGACAGTTTGATAACATGACCATTTAGGGAAATAGCATCAGAAGGTTCTCCTCTGGTTCCTATGGCTTCCCTGGCTCTATGTTCTGACCTGGGTCACAGTACCAGGTATGGATTCCTTCCTGTGGAGCAGGACTTGTATTCGATCAAGAGAGCGGTTGGCTGCCTCATGAACGGTCTTGCCACAGATGTGCACCAGTGGGCACATCTCACTCAGCAGGTTGGTGTTGTAGCGTGCAGAGGTCCAAGACTGGATAGATTGATGTCTTTTCTCCCCCAGCTGCCTGCAAAGCACCTAGCATGATGAAAGACCCTCATCCTCTGTTGGTGGGGATGCAAACTGGTGCAGCCACTCAAACCACTAGTCTGGAGGGTTCTTAAAACTATAAGATCTACCACATGACCTGGCTGTATTGCTTCTGAGCATATATCCAACAGATCTGTGTCTTACTACAGAGACACTTGTACATTCTTGTTCCTTGCTGCTCCATTCACAGTAACTAGGAAATAGGATCAACTTACATGTTCATTAACTGACAAATGGATACTGAGATGTGATATACATGTATGTATATATATGTGTGTGTGTGTGTATATACACACACATATATACATATATCTGTACATATATACACACATATATGTGTACATATATACACACACATACATATGTACATATATGTACACATACCATGGAGTATTACCCAAGTGTGAAGAGAACTGAAACCATGAAATTTCCAGGCAAACAATGGAACTGGGAAAAGTATACCAAGTAAGGTCACCCAGGCCACAAAAGATAAACATTGTACATTCCCATGGCGGTTCTAGCTTCAGATCTTTTATATTCTTAACATGAAGTACATATAGAAGCTAGGAAGGTTAAAGAGACCATTAGCAGGGAATGAGGAGCAGATGCATTTAGGGAAGGGGAACCCTGGGGGCCGAAGGGCTCAAGCAGATAGTGCCATGGCAGGGATGGGGACCTGAGGGGCATGGCAAAGGTAAACAGAGAAGCTACTCCAGAACTTGTGATCCACTTGAAAAAAAATATAGTAAGCAGGAACGGTAGAACATACTGTGAAAGAACAGGGGGAGGACACTGGGAACTAAAGGGTTAATTTCAACTGGGGACAGGGAGGTGGGGGGAGAGAAGTATGTGTGCTGCCCAAAGCCAAGAGTGAATGAAGAAGCTCCATTAGGGGGCTGGAGAGGTGGCTGAGTGGTTAAGAGCACTTCTGAAGGACCCAGGTTCAATTCCCAGCACCTACAAGGCAGCTCACAACTGTCTATAACCAGTCTCAGGGGATCTGACACCCTCACACCAATGTACATAAATAAATGAAGCCCCTTTAGTTTAGCAACCTAGTTAAAAAACTTTTTTCTTAAAAAGAAAGTTCAAACAGAAGTACTCCACATTAGTAAACACTCGGGCTCCCAGGAGACAGGGGTATTGAATGCCAGTCTTAGTGCCAGGCATGGCTCTTACTGGTCAGGCAGGCCCTGGAGGCACCCAAAACAGTACAGGCTCTTGCATTGCTCTTGGTTGCCTACTGTGACTTCATGGTAAGACCCTGTTGCTGAAGTGACCAAACTGCAGTTTGGTTTGGGAACACAGAGAAAACTTTTTTTTTTCTCTAGTGCAGGCTGGTCTCAAACTTCGTAGCCTGGGATGGCTTCAAAACTGGTGGCATTCCTCCTGCCTCAGCTTCCTGGGTGGTGGGATTGCAGGCATGAGCTGCCATGCATGGCTGGAAGATGCGGTTTTGTCCAGATGGGGATGAGGAGCTAAGGCCTTGGGAGAAGGGTGGGGAGACTGTACATCGTGGCTGGGTTAAGAGTGGGTGACAGGGCAGTGGGACAGGAGGGGGGACAAGGCAGCGCCTCCTCTTGGCACCCCTCACTGAGCCCTGTGGCCCTGCCTGCTGTTTGCTGGATCTGCCTTTGCTGCCCCCCCCCCCCCCCCGGCTGCTACAGCGGATGTCTTTGCAGTTCAAGGCTAAGAAGAGGAGGGAAACTCACACTGTGGGAGTCTGGCCTAGGCTGTAAATCTTATAGGCACGCAAGTAGCCCCCCAGTCCCTCCACCAAAAAAAGACAAAAGAGAACGAATGAACAAAACAAAACTCTCTAACTCCTCTCTCAGGCTCTGTTGGTAGATCGCATCAGCAGTGGATCAGCTGAGTACAGCAGTGCATACCTATAATTCCAACGCTCAGGAAGCAGAGGCAGGAGGATTGCAAGGAGCTCCAGGCCAGCCAGGGCTACATGGCTAGACTCTGCAGGAAAAGAAAGAAAGGAAGGAAGGGAGGAAGGGAAAAAAAGATTCACCCTTAAGGCTTGAAATGGCTCAGAGAGGAATGTTTCGGGAAGTATTGAAGAAGAAGGAGTCTAGCACACGTGTTCCCTCACTGTGCCCTGGTCCTCTCTCCCCGGCGGGCTGGCCAGCCATGCACTGGCAGGCAATGGCCGACCTGCTTTCAACTCTGACTCAGAGCTCCACAATCTCCATCCAGCTCGCTAGATTCCCGCTGGCGGGTCACTACCACACCAGCCCCATGCTTCAATACCCCACGGCCTCTGTGGTGCACATCAGGCAAACCCACACTTTGCTCTGTACCTTTCTCTCTGGAACCCAGACGAGCCTCCGTGTGAAGGAAAACTCAAGACAAACTTAGTTCAGAAACTATGATAACTCAATCTCTGGGCAAATCAACTAAAACCTAATGTAAACCTTATCAAAGTCTGATTCCTCTGGTGGCGAGTCCTTGCGGATCCACCATGATACCAGGAGACTCCACTAGCTACATCTTACCTATCTGTTGTCCCCTTTCCAAAAGGACTCTCCCTCCTCCTCCTCCTCCTCCTCCTCCTCCTCCTCCTCCTCCTCCTCCTCCTCCTCCATCTGACCTAGAAGTCCCTCCTTACTTGCTCTTTTATTCATTAGGGGATTGGTTCACAAGAGTCACAGGTGTAACTCACTCCTTCTCTGAAGCCCCTCCCATGAGGGCAGAATTAGAATACAAAAGGCCCCAGGGCTCTCCACAGCAGCGTGAAGGCAGCTAGTGACTTCAAGCCCAGTGACTTGAGCTGTCTCCAGGACCCACATGGAGGAGAGAGGATCAACTCCCACAGGTTATCTCACGTGCACGTGTACTTACAATAAATAAAAGTCTAGTTTAAAAAGTCAAAGATGGCTTAGTGGTTAGTGTGGTCTGCTCTTCCAGAGGACCTGGGTTCATTTCCCAGCACCCATATGGCAGCTCACAACTCCCTGGAACACCAGCGCCAGGAGAATCAGTGCCCCCACGTAGACATACATGCAGACCGAACACCAGCACATAAAATAAAAATAAATCAGAAAAAAAGTAAAAACTTAAAAATACAAATCCACTCTCTGTAGCATTCCGACCCTCATCTGGGAGAGCAGAGGTGCCCAGGCAACTGGAGCAAGCTTGGTTAGAGCCAGGTTTCTGCTCTTCCTCACTAATGGTTCTGCTTCAGCGCTCTGAAGGCTCTCCAAGAGGTGGGCTAAGAGGAGATGGTTCTCACTGATTGCTCTCCTGTTTAGTTTAACCTTTGGCCTGGAGGCTAAATACAGACAAAGACAGGTATGAATATAGCCCAGCATGGAATTAGAAACTTAGCTAAAAATGATGAGATTATTTTTTTTCCGTGTGTGTGTGTGTGTGTGTGTGTGTGTGTGTGTGTGTGTGTGTAGATAACAGCATTGTGCTGCCATGTTAAACAGTTGGCCCCTGAGGGTGTTGGCTGATGTCTGGCGTGGGTTCTGCACGTTATGAAACACTTAGTGACTGACAATTTCAACACACAAAGTGCTAGTATTCTGCTATTAAAAGTGGGGAAACTGAGGTTCAGCGATAGGAAGTCCGAGCATGAAGGCCCAGACTCCAAAGCCTAACTCCCTACCAGCTGCCAAGGAGAGGGAGGAAGCTCGGGCACTTCAGCCTCGAAGTACTCAGACACGGAGCCCCGCCCTGAGCCCTCCCGAAGCTTCTGTCCAGGATCCTTGATTCTGTTGGGCTGTGCCAGTTTAAGAAGAGCTTGGCTCAGGCCGACACTACCCCTCCCCTACACTTCACCCACATTGGCACTTTTTTGTTTGTTTTTGAGACTGCATCCCATGGTGCAGTCCTTGGCTCACCTCTAATCCTCCTGCCTCTGCCTCCTGAGAGCTGATCTTAAAGTTGTACACCACCACACTCAGATATTTTATTTTGAAATACAATATTGTTGACCTAATGAGAAACTTTTCTGAGAAGGAAGTGGCATGTGCATGCCACTGTGAAGGTCAGAGGCAGCTTTGAGGTCCCAGAGATCAAATGACCAAACTTCAGTCCATCAGACTTGGTGGCAAGTGCTTTTTCCAGATGAAATATCTGTCTCGATTTTTTTTCCCCCTTTTAATGCAGGGTCTCTAGTAGCCTAGGTTGGCCTTGAATGTGTTAGCTTCCTGTCTCCACTTCCCTGTGTACCAGCGTGCCTTGGTTTTGTTTCATTTCGGCTTCAGTGCTGGGGAGAGAACCATGGACCTCGAGGATGCTAGGCAAGTGTGCTAGAGCTGAGCTCCGCCCTCTCACTAACTCTAGTGTAAAGACATTACCTGGGTGGCATTTTGATTCTAGGAGAGAGAAGGCTTTGTCCCATGGAGCAGAAGTGTTCCAGTCACCCGAGCAGCTTTGTTTGACAGTACAAGGAACAAAGGGTCTGTTCACACTAATTTTTCTTGTAGGAGATGGAGGGGCAGAGCCAGTGGGGGCGTAGCTTACTGGTGGGCACCACCAGGCCCCTGCAGTTTGTTTTGGCTGGCTGATCTGCTAGTTCTTCAGAGCAGTTTGGGGTTGTACACGTTAGGTTTCCAGAGAAATATTTCCCTCAGGTAGCAATGGCAGGGGTTCAGAGATAGTGTTTTGTTTGGGTTTGAGACATGATCTCATGTGGTTCCGGGCAACCCCAAGCTCTGTAGAGATGGGGATAGCAATGACCTCCTGATCCTTGGACCTTCCCCACCAAGTGCTGGGATTCCTAGTGTGGGCTGTCACATTCAGCTAGAGTGTAGATTGTGTTTCTCCAGGGTCTTGCTATGTAGTCCAGGCTGGCCTGGAACTTGATGCAGTCCTCCTGCCCCTGCTTCCTGAGTGTAGGCTAAAGGTATACTCCACCATGGGTGGGTGAGTGTGTGTGTGTGTGTGTGTGTGTGTGTGAGAGAGAGAGAGAGAGAGAGAGAGAGAGAGAGAGATCCCCCTGGAGCTAGAGTTGCTGGTGACTTGCAAGCCGCCTGAGCTTTCTGGGAACAGCTTGGGTCCTCTGTTGAGCACAGGAGCTTCTTCACCTCTGGGCTATCTCTAGCCCCAAGAGAGCAGTTCTGGGGGCATTTACTCTGTATTCCGAGCACTGACTAAGTCAGGATTTTAGAAATAGCAGCCACAGCTTTTCTCCAGGGACACTAACTGGCGTCGTGTTGACTGATTCCGGGAAAGAGTGAAATGCTCTCTTGGGCTTCACACTTGCAGCACCCAGAGCCTGTGGAGTTGAAAGCCACTGGGTCTCTGAGGCCCAGATTGCTTTCCAACCTGAGCGGCAACCCTCAAGGGAGCTCTAGCTCCCTGCTGCCTTAGCAGGCCCAGTGCCTCAGGGCTCACGGCTCAGTGGGTGTGGATGTTTTTGGCTCTCTTTCACAGAGAGAATGTAGAGTTAGCAGGCCTACCCCAAGTGATAGACGAGTTCTAAACCTTACCTTCTTTTCTCAGGCAGCCCCTGCACATGCCAGTGTCACCACTTGTGAGCTGTGTGGCTTTGGACGAGTTGCTTAGCTCTTCTGAGCCTCAACTACCACCTGTGTTTGATGGTAGTACCTCGAAAGGACGCTGTGGGGGATTCAGTGAGCACAGAGATACAGCTTCGTGTGGCACCTGTGTTCATAGTCAGTTGTTTTATGGTTTTGCCTCTTAAGGTTTATTTTATTTGCATGTGGTATGTGCACATTTTTGTGGGTGTCTGTGAAGACTAGAAGGGAGTGTGGGATCCCCTGAAGCTGGAGTTACAGACAGTTATGAGTCAACTGATGTGGGTACCAGGAATCAACACCTGAGCCATCGCTCCAGCTCAGTAGTTGGCTCTTATGGACCTGCTTCAGTCATCTTGGTATCCAGTGTCCCCGAGTGCCAGGCCTAGAGCCTGTTTCTGTTTGTTTAGTTTGGTTTGGTTTTGGTTTTGTTCTGTTTTGAGAGAGTTTTGTCTTAGAGCCCAGGCTAGCCTTGCACTTACGGTCCTCCTGCCTTAGCTCCTGATGCTGGCCTGACATGCCTGCGTAACTCCACTGAGCTCTGAGTCTTTGTTCTTCTTCATGCCCAGAGTACTTTGTCACCCTTGCCTCTCCTGGCCTTTCCAGCAGTTTTGCTCAGCTCCCCTCTTTGAGGGAACTTTTCTGTCACTCCATGTGGAGTGGCTGGTGACACTTCCTACAAGGCATCAGTGGTTAATACCCCCCAGCCCACAAAGCAGCTCTCTTGCCTTTATGGGGCGTGGGCTCAGGGCAGCAGGTTCCTGTCCAGTGTCCTGTTGGACAGAGGCAGACCTGGGATACGAGCCAGGCAGGTTAGGTGTAGTTGTGAGGACACCCTGCTTCTCTCAGCGTCTGTTAGCCATGCTCCTGGGCAAGCTCTCATCCAGGCCTCAATAAAAATGCTTAGTATGTACCCGATGGATGGGAACCGTCATCCAACATACCTATTAGTGGTTCATGCTAGTCATATGTTCCTTACGTGTCAGCACTGGGCTGGATCACGTGTACATGTCAGCTCATGAGAATGTACACCAAAGGGGAAACTAAGGCTCAGGGAGTTGTCATCCTACAGCTTCTGCCTGTGCTGTTAATTAAGGCACCCACGGGAATGGCTGTGCAGATACCTCTGCAGGCTGATCAGGCTGCCCAGCTCCTTGGGGTTCCTTGGGCTTCAGGGCTTTGTCCCAGGCTGGGCAGTTTTGCCATCCTATGTCACTGGCTGCCAGGCAACTCCCCGCCTCCAAGAAGAGTCAGAGGAGACATATGGTTATTGGATGTGGTCATGTCCCTTCTCTGTAGGATTGGGGAGGAGGGTTCTCTAGTCCTGGTTGTCCTGGAACTCACTTTGTACACCAAGCTGGCCTCGAACTCACAGAGATCCGCCTACCTCTGTCTCCCAAGCACTGGGATTAAAGTCGTACACCGCTACTAGCCAGCCTCTGTAGTTATTTTACCACTCATCCCGTAATCTGGCATCCAGTGTCATTACTGGCCAGTTTTGGAATTCACTGAATTTGCACAGTGACTTCTTGGGGGCAAAGACAGCCCTCCTATCCACAAGTGTGGAAAGAGGGGGTTCGAGAACGTGCTCTGGGCCTGCTCCAGTACATAAAGTCCACCTGGGTGTCTGGATGGTTGCATCAGGTCCCCTGACAAGTGTGTTCTACTGGGACACCCTCGCTCATTCTTAGCCTATAGGCTCTGCCTGGACTCATCACTCCCAGGCTATCCCTTTAGCTCTCCTCTGTCTCCCCACAATTCTCTCTCTGAAGTTTGCTAGGGCAAAGTCTGGAATCAGTTTCTAATTTAAGGGGTACCAGTTCTTCTCTCCCTATCTTCCCAACGTGCCTATCACTTCTGATTTTCCTGCTTTCTTACCTTTGTGGCTTTTGGTGGGGTTGGTCAGGTTTTGAGACCAGGTTTCAGTATGTGGGTCAGGCTGGCCTTGAACTCATTATTCTTCTCTTGCTTCAGCCTCCTGAGTGGGTGTCTCTGTTAGGGATTCTGTTGCTATGAAGAGACGCCATGAAGATGGCATTAGCGGGGCCACCATGCTCTTTTATCACTTCTCAAGCACATATTATGCCCAGACCCACGTGAACCCTGTGTAAATCACCCTAGGAACTTGGCGCACAGCCCTCTGCAGCTTTTTAGACATGAGAAAATTTGAAGTGTTTGCAGAGAGTCACACTGTGAGCTCAGAAAGTGGAGCCCAAGTCTGTTTGACTCAACTCACCAACCACTCATTCTCCTGGGTGCAAAGTAATTACCTATGGAGAGCTTCTTGTGTAAGACAGCTCAGCACCTCCCCTGCCTTGTGGCCTGTGTGGGAGACAGACATGAAACAAAGGCCCCTTCCAGGTCCGGTATCAAGGTCCTGCTGTGCCTGGAGATCAGGTCGAGGTGAGGTTGCGTGCTTCCTTCTTGCACAAACAGGATGAGTCTGCCAGAGGGGTGCCAGTCTGAACCTGCCCTGCCTTGGAGAGCAATCATTTCCTCACAGCCACAAATACCAATAATCATGCACTGGAAACTTGCCGCCTTCTGGAACCTCGGCGCCTTGTCTGATGCAATTAAAAGAATGGAGGGGACACATGTGAGATCTAGGGTGAGGGGAATCCACTGTTTCTGTGGCTCCCCTGCAAGTGAAGCCACTGCTGCTGACCTGAGAGGAAGCCTGGCTGCGGTGGGGAGAAAAGACGCAGATGTGCGGGAGCTCCTGGACACACTGTGGCAGTTGGGGTTTGGGGTCCAGAGTCTGAATCATAGCCTGCCAAGTTGGAAGTCCATTTGTGACAAGTGTTTTTAGGTTTGTGGCCTGGCGCAAGCTGGTTTGCTTAGCTCATCTATTTTGTAGCAGTGCAAGTAGTCAGCACTGATGCCCCAAGGAAGCACAGCCCAGCCTGGCACCCAGCCATTCAGTCCCCTCCTGAGCTTCGCTGGCTTTGCCAGCCATATCTTCTTTGATGCTAGCCTTACAAGGTCCTCTCATCTCCTGTCTGATTCAAGGAGGAGAATGGCAGGATGACCCAGAAAGGTTTAGTTAACAACAAGCCAGCGTTGTGGGAAGATGTCAGCCTGTCTCTCCCTTCAGCCTTCCTTTGCCTTGTCCTGAGGGTGAGTTGTCTCTGTGGGTTTTCATTAAGGGAAGGCAGTGTGGGAAGTCGTGTGGGTCTGGAACAGGTGGGCGCCTGTTTCTCGGAGTAGCCCTTCCCCTGCCTCCCCAGGAGCCTCCTCTGGAGTGTGGTCTGCTCATGCCCCTCCCTACCTCTTTATGAATGAACATGGGGGGGGGGGGAGGCCCTCCAGGAAGTCTGAAGACACACTCGAAGCTTCTCTGTTGATTAGAGAAGCCTGAGTCTGGTTTTCGTTGTGGTCAACTTTTCCCGGGAAGTGGCCTTTTCCTGGCACTTGGCACTAGGTACAGCAGGCTTGAGGAAGGCTGGAAGATTTGTGTATTCCTAGATAACTTCAGTGTGCAGTCCAACTATTTGATTTATTTTTTGTGTGTTCTGTTTTTCATTTTTAGGCAGTCGTCCATAGTCCAGGCTGTCTTGGTCTGGTGATACCCCTGTCCTCTACCTGCCAGGCAGGAACCATCACTCTAAATCAAACCCAGGGCTTCATGCATGCCAGGCAAGCGCTTTATTTTCTGAGCTACATTCCTACCCCCCCCCTTTTTTTTAAAAGACAGGGTCTCATGTTGCCCTTGCTGGCCTTGAACTTGCTATGTAGCCAAAGGTAATTTTGAACTCTCGGTTCTCCCCCACTTCCCAGGTGCTCAGATTAGAAATTGAGCTGCCAAGCCCCACTTCATTATTTTTTTAAAATTGATCTCATATAGAAGCTTAAGTTGGCCTTGAACTTGTGGCATCTTCTTCCCCCAGGTCCCCCACCCTCTGCAATACATGGATTATGAGTGTAGATCCTCATACCTAGCTTTTTGTTTTGTGTCCATGGCGGGGTTTTGTATTTCTCAGGGCTGTCCCAGAATCCGACATCTTTCTGCCTCCACTTTCTGCACGCTGTGTGCTATTGTGCATAGTTCTGTTTTCAGTTTCTGTACAAAAGACAGAGCATGCAGGAGCAAAGAGGAACTTCCGGAAACCCTGTCTTCATGGAGAGGAGCGTATGCAGGTTTTGATCTGAGAGGTTTGATGTCCCTACGGGACTGACTCCTAGCTACTCGGAGCCCACTGCAGGACGTGTGCCAGCCCTGCTTTCTGGGCTTGGCATATTCTGTCTGCTGCCTGCAGCACTCCTTCCTTGGCTGCTTATTACTCTACAGGACTCAGTTTATATGTCACCTCCTCAGAAGAGCCCTGGTCTTGTCCTCATGGCTGTGGGATGACAGGCATTGCCCTCTTTCCTGTTTGGCATATCGTGTCCCTCTCAGCTACCAGGACAGATCCCTGTAGTTCCTAGATCCCTGCTCAGGGCTGGGAGTTAATCGGTACTCAGGTATTTGTTGAATGGGTCATTTTGGCTTTAGCATAGGAGCTGCCCCAGCACGGAGAG
>JADRCH010000201.1:479737-498788 GCA_019843965.1 Rhynchomys soricoides
GCAGGAGTTCAAGGCCAGCCTCAGCTAGTGAAATGCTGCCTCAACAAAGCAGGAAAGAAAATATCAGAGGGGATGCAGAAAATGTATTTTGATGTATTACAGGATTGCAGAAAAGTAACAAATAATCACAAAAGAGTGAATGGAATGCCAGCATTAAAGGAAGAGAAATTAGTGGAACTGAGACTAAAAGAACTCCACAAGGAAATCAGGTAAAAGAAGAGTTAGTTTCTTGAAAAGACAAATGCTGTCAATAGGTCCTTGGGGAAACTAAGCCAAAGAAAGATATGACATAAAGAGTAGCCGGGCAGTGGTGGCACACCCTTTAATCCCAGAACTTGGGAGGCAGAGGCAGGTGGATTTCTGAGTTCGAGGCCAGCCTGGTCTACAGAGTGAGTTCCAGGACAGGACAGCCAGGGCTACACAGAGAAACTCTGTCTTGAAAAACTGGGAAAAAAAAAAAAAAAAAGCACTGGCTGCTCTTCCTGAGGTCCTGAGTTCAATTCCCAGCAACCACATGGTGGCCTACAACCATCTGTAATGAGATCAGATGTCTTCTGGTATGCATGAAGACATCATGCTCACATGCTCATATGTATAAAAACAATACAGCCTGGTCTATAGAGTGAGTTCCAGGACAGCCAGGGCTACACAGAAAAACCCTGTCTTGAAAAACCAAAAAAAAAAAAAAAAAGAAAGAAAGAAAGAAAGAAATGACATAAAGAGTTAAAAGTGAGGGGAAGGGGTACGAATGACATGGAGAGGACCTACTTCAGGTGATGGGAATGAGTCTGTAGCTGGAATCTCTCCACAGAGAAGCCCAGGTCTGGATGAATTACATCAGGCATGCAAATTAGCTCTAGGACCCTGAGACATGGCTCAATGGTTAAGAGGTCACTGGCTCTGAGAGAGGACCCAAGTTCATTACCCCTGTTGGCCAGCTGACAACCAACTGTAATCGCAGCTGAGGGCCCCTGACACCCTCTTCTGGCCCCCACATGACCAATACACCCACATATACACAATCATAGTAAAAAGTTAGAGAAATGGTTAAATAAAGTAAAAACATGCAAGACAAAACCTGACAGCTTAAATGATCCTTAAGATGCCAACAGAAAACTGTACCTTTAATTTTTTCAAATCCTATTTTTAATGATGGTTCTTAAACGCTTTAACCTCCCTTGTAGCCCACCACCCACCAGAGGCAGTGGGAAAGAAAGGATCCGGGGGAAGTGGACCTGTTTAGAAAGGTTCTTTGGAGCAACTCCTGTCTGCGCTGTCTGGAAATCTGCAATTCAGTTCATAGGTCAGCAGCGGCAGCTCAAACCACTGGCAAACACCTCACAGATACACCAGCAGTCCAGTTTGGTAGAGTCGGGTTTGCAACAGCAGTGGCATGACCTACCAGAGACAGCCAGGCCTCAGCCTCTGCTGGAGTCAGCAGGAGGGACCAACAGGAGCACCAGGAGAAGTTCTCAGCTGTGCCTCTCTCAGGGAAGCGAAGATCAGCGAAGATTTGAGACCAAGAAGCATTTAGCTATGCAAGCAAGCCAAGCTCAGCTTCCAGCACTGTCCGTTGAGTCCTATTTTTACCCCCTCCAACCATCACGTGTCCTCCACGGGTCTTGCCTCAGCACTTGAGTCTGCCTAAGCTGGTATCACTCTGCCAATCGGCCTAAGTCCATGCAAGCGACACAAAGCCACAGCATTGGCACATTTATCTCTATGGAATCCCAACAACTGCAGCTCAAGTACAGAATGGAAGGCAGACCAATACATGCGTGTTGTTAGTGAAGACTCCTTCATCACGTGTCCTATCACGTGCTGGCTTTCGTAGAACATCTCTCCTGTGTCTGCTTCAGCTAAATGTTCCTTCATGAGTCTGCCTTAGCCTCTCACCTGTGTCCACTTCAGGGAAATGTTCCTTCACGTGTTTGCCCCAGCAGAACGCCATCCGACACAACTGACTAAGTTTCCACTTCAGCTGTCAGGCTCTCCCCTCTTCAGAGCTGTCCGAGGACTGTCTGGGTGGATATGATTCAGGCTACCACATAAAGGGTACTCCCTTTCCTCTCCACAGGCAAGGATTTGAGGGGAGAAAAATGGCCAAGCAAGAAACACAGTACTTGTGGGAAAACTGGGAGAAAATACCCTGCCGATTCCCTCACCCATCCTAATCTACCTACTTCCAGTACGTGCGTTCCCCCAAGGAACAGATATCCCACACCATCAAGAGTCCCTTTCCATGTGCTCAGTGAGGATGAATTATTGTGATTCCTCTTCTACTTTCTCTCCATGACAGGTAAACAAAAACCAAAACATAAAGGAAAGTATCTAAGCTCACATTGGGTAGTAGTGAAATTGCTGCTCAATGTCTGCTGGGACTGCTTATGCTAACATTTGTAGTCGGTCACCTCTCAGCTCATAGCAGGTAAAGTGACTTGTCCTCTACCATATTCTGGCTCCCAGGGTGCTCCCCAACTCAGAACCAAACAACAGTGACAATGTCTCCCACTATTTTAGGACAAGAAATAAGAGCGTTCTCAGTGAGGACAAGCTGACACTGTCACCCAAGGCAAGTACAGCCACTGACCAAGGGCAACCAGAAGGTTCCACCACCTGTCCCCACCATGGCATCCGGGACACCAGCCACTGTCCACTGTCTGACTCAGAGAGCAGATCTTCTTTCCCCAGCCCTCAGCTGCTGTAGGTCCTCACCCCTTCCCAGCCATGGGAGAACAGGCCAGTGCTGAAGGAGATTCAGCCCACCTAGGCTGGGCAGGTCTGAGGGAACCAGGAGCCCAGGAGCCAGTTCCTCTTGCTAATGCCTTCCCTCCTACCCCTGAGGGTCCTGAGCATTCATTCTCCTATAGGAGACTCTGCTATGAGTGTGAATTGTGTTCCTTCTCTTCATAATAACTTGCCCCTGACACATACCCCTGAGGAAAGATTTATCACAGCTCTGTGACCTGGGAGAACTCCTGCACCAAATAATCCAGGCTTCTGTCTGTGTTGTCTCTCCTCTAGTCCTAATAAGCTCAGTCTGCAAAACAGATTCTGTAGCATGCAAATTCTCTAACTGGCCATGTGCATCACCAACCCTCAGCCCTCAGCATGTCTACCACCACCTCCTGTCACCTCCTTCAGCTTCAAATCACAAGTCTTAGCTCAGCTTTGCCTTCCCATGCTCTGGTGACTCTTCTCTTGCTTCCTTCTGCAGGTCACAGGCCCCATGACAACTCTCCTCATGAGGCAAGTTTTACCACTTGCTCTGCCTGCTTCCTCTCAGAGGGCTCTGCAGGAACTGGGGACACAGGCCACAACTGTGCAGTCAAGCGTGTGTCCTTAGTTCCTCATGCAACAGACAAGGAGCTTTGCCTCTTCCATCCTTAGCCTGCTCACCTACACTCTGCCCACTACAAAAAGAGGTCAAAGGCTGTGACTGAGCTAGCACCGGTGTTGCTCCCAGCACAGACCCAAACAAGGAAGGCTACACCCTTCTCCCTTGTCTAGCGTCATCGGAACCTGCTCTGGCCTTCAATGCAAGGGATTCCATTCAAAGCAGTGAGAGGTGCAAGTTCTGGGGTCTCTGTCTCCTCCTCTGCCCTGCACTCTAGTCCTTTAGTGTCTGTCAGATGAATTTAAACAAGATACAGGGCATCCAGGAGACTGGCAGGTTTCTTAGAGAAAAATGGGAGGCATGCCCGAGAGCGAGGGTGGGCATCGGCCAAAGGGCCCACTGCAGATGGAGGCCCTCAAGGGGCAAGAGTGGACAAGGGCCAGAGGACCACAGGCTGTGTGGTTAGGTAGGCTGGGTACTGTTCTAAAATCTGCACTGACAGCCTTCCTGAGGCGTGGTTTCCTGTTCAGGAGATTGACAGACCACGGTGGGTTGACTAAAGGAGGGGAAGATTGTGTGCATTTGTTCTTTATAGAAAGCTCCCATCACATAGCATCTTACATCTTTTTAGCAAATGAGAAAGTCATTTCAAGGACTTAAAAGGAGTTTACAAGACTGTGAACGTAGTGCCATTGCCTGGCTCTACAATAGCCTGGATTTCATCTACTGCAGCACAGAAAGCAGGAGTATGGTGTTCACCTATAGTCACAGCAGCCTGGTTCCCGGGGAGCATGGGGACTCCCTGGGTTACATGGGACCAGATTGTTGCATGCATGCATGAACACGTATGTCCAGCCCAAATGAGGGCAGCTGAGATGATTCAGTGGATAAAGATGCACAACCGACATGCAAGTTGTCGTTTGAGATACACAGATATTCTGTCTCTCTCTGCACTAAGTGCTGGCTGCACTAACTGCTGCACATACTTTTCAGGTTGATGGAGTTCATAGTATTTCCTGAAGATCGATGTCCAACAACCCAAACCACCAACTTCCATGTCCCAACCAGTCCTGTTAGCTGTGCTGTTCATGTGTCACAGTTTCTTGCCCCTCACTAGTGGGGAAGGGAGGACATTGTCCTCACCAACATGGTACTGCAGCCTGGCTTTCAGAATCAGCAATGAGAAAGGCAGATAATGGACTAAGTGGCCAGAAGCTCTTTAGACCACAACATCAAGAGTGGGGTTTAGGTCATCTGTAGCAGGGGAACTGCAGTGGGAGGGGTGACCTCCAATGGAGAAGGTCCTTTGACGGTTGAAGGGACTATGTGAGCAGGTTCCTGGCATGTGACCTCTGCCATCAGAAGGATGACAACCCAGATGGGCTGTGTACAGCTCTAGGACTCTAGTGAGAGCCGTTCTGTACCTATCTCCTGTCATGGTATTTCTGCTGAACAAATAAGGGTCATGAATCCAGGTCCTGCAACAGGAACAGTCCTGGTTGATCCCAGTGTGGTCCTGGGTTACTGGTCTGGTCATCGGGAGCTAGGCTGCAGCTCCGTGGTGGGGAGCTAAAATCTCCTATGCATTTCTGTTGGGGATTCCTGAGCTGTGCCTGCTCTCCAGTCCTACTAACCTGAGTGACCCAAGCCATCAGCAAGTACACGAAGCACTCCTGGACTTTTGTGCACTGTGTTCAGGTCTTCCTGACACACTACTATCTCCTTCACTCCCTGAAACTGGCTCTTTCTCTCACTGGGGAGTGTCCAGTGTCCTTCACACAGTCCTGAGTTCCTCTCTTGCTCACATTCCTTACTTTCTTCAGCACCAAGCGTTTCATGGTCCTCCATTCTGATTCCCTCTGTTTCCCTGTACACCTCTGCCCCACTAACTACTGTGGCAGGAGAGAAGAGACTGAAAAGGCTGCATTGAGAAAGAAGGCAGCTGACAAAGGAGACGAGAAACCTGTCCCCACCGGCCTTCATTTGGTAGAGCATACTCAAGAGATGCCCAGGATAGGAGTTAGAGAGGTGGTTCCGTGGATGAGAGAACCAGTTGCTCTTCAGGGTAGTTGGATTCCCTTCAATCACACAGTGGCTTACAACATTTTGAACTCTAGTCCCAGGGGATCTGATACCCTCCTCTGGCCTCCGGGGTACCAAACATGTAATGATGTACAGACATACAGGCTGGTAAAACACCACACACACACACACACACACACACACACACACACACACAGAGAGAGAGAGAGAGAGAGAGAGAGAGAGAGAAAGAGAGAAAGAGAGAGAAAGAGAGAGAGAGGTGATCTACCTCCCAAAGGCTTTCTGAAAAGCAGAAGGACACACCCAATGTTCTGGATATTTTCAAATATGAAAAATTAATTTGCCTTTAAGTTTTAGTAGAATCTATATTAAAAAACAAAAGTTGGTTTTATGAATGAGTATTGGCCTTCATGCTTTAGTCAAATTTACTTAGTAAGTATTCTGGATAATTTTATGACAGGCTAGAGTCATGTGAGAGGAGGGAGCCCCAATTGAGAAAATGCCTCCTTAAGGTCTAGCTGTAGGCAACCCTGCAGGGAACTTTTAAAATTATTGATAAATGAGGGAGGGTCCAGCCCACTGTGGGCATGCTGTCCCTGGGCTGGTGGTCCTGCGTTCTATACAAAAGCAGAGTGAGTAAGCCACGGGAGCAAGCCAGTAAGCAGCACTCCTCTATGGCCTCTCCAGGTCTGGCTCTGTCTGAGTTGCTGTCCTGACTTCCTCCAGTGATAAACAGGGATGTGGAGGTGGAAGCTGAATAAACTCTTCCCTCCCCCTTCTGACAATGGTGTTTGATCACAGCAATAGTAACCCTAAGACAGTGAGTTTACGAATTAAACTACAAACTGAAATGACAATCTACAGAGCAGAAAAACGCACTTGTACATTGTATATAAGATATGGCTTTTGTGTTTGGAATAAATACCTAGTACAACTCAGGGGGAAAAAAGCAATACCTAATCATCAGGAAAATGCAAATTAAAACTACTGTGAGATACCAGCCCACCCCAGTCAGAATGGCTGTAATCAAAAGAACTGATAAGATATGTTGAGGAGAATGTGGGGGCAGAGAAACACTTATTCACTGCAGGTGGGTGTTCAAGTTAATATAGCCATTACACAAAGCTGTGTGGAAGTCTCTCAAAGAATTAGCAATACCATACAACTCAGCTATTTCACTGGACGTGTACCCAGAGAGCCTGTACCCTACCGTTGAGATGTCTGCACTCCCACTAGTATGGCTACTCCATCCCGTATATGAAGGGAATGGAACGGCCTAGATCTCCATCAACAGATGAATGCACAGTGCAAGCCTACCACACATACAAAGTGAAATAGTGTTCATCTCTACAGAAAGACGGATCACAAAATTTACAGGAATGTGGTTAGACTTAAAATGTATCATGTTAAATGAGATCATTTGATCTCAGGAAGAAAAAAACCATATGTCCTTTCTTGTATGTGGATCCCAGCCTCTAATGTATGCATGTACATATGTAATTAAATACGTGGAGATACGGTACAACATTTAGGAAGGAGAACGTGAAGGGGTCTGGTTTGGTTTTCCAGACAGGATTTCTCTGTGTAGCCCTGGCTGTCCTGGAACTCACTATGTAGACCAGGCTGGCCTCAAACACACAGAGATCTGCCTGCCTCTGCCCCCAAGTGCTGGGTAAAGGTGTGTGCCACCACCCGGCTATGAAGGGGTAATTTTAAAGAGACAAAATGCACCCTAGTGAGCTCACATACACGCTCTATTTTGTGTAGGTCCTTTGAATGCTCTCTCATGTGTAACACGGTTTTGATGTAAACCAGGTCCTTAGCAGCAGTAGTGATAAAAACTGCATGGTATTGGTACAGTGACAGGCAGATAGATCAATGGAATAGAACTGAAGACTCAGAAATGAACCCACACGCTTATGGTCACTTGATCTTTGACAAAGGAGCTAAAATCATACAGTGGAAAAAAGACAGCATCTTCAACAAATGGTGCTGGATCAACTGGCAGTCTACATGTAGAAGATTGTGAATTGATCCATTCTATCTCCCTGTACAAATCTCAAGTCCAAGTGGATCAAGGACTTCCACATAAAACCAGATACACTGAATCTAATAGAAGAGAAAGTGGGGAAAAGTCTCGAACAAATGGGCACAGGGGAAAAGTTCCTGAACAGAACACCAATGGCTTGTGCTCTAAGATCAAGAATTGACAAATGGGACCTCATAAAATTACAAAGCTTCTGTAAGGCCAAGGACACTGTAAATAGGACAAAACGGCAACCCACAGATTGGGAAAAGATCCTTACCAATCCTACATCAGATAGAGGGCTAATATCCAATGTATACAAAGAACTCAAGAAGTTAGACTCCAGAGAATCAAATAACCCTATCAAAAAATGGGGAAGAGAGCTAAATAGAGAATTCTCACCTGAGGAAACTCAAATGGCTGAGAAGCACCTAAAGAAATGTTCAACATCCTTAGTCATCAGAGAAATGCAAATCAAAGCAACCCTGAGATTTCACCTCATAGCAGTCAGAATGGCTAAGATCAAAAACTCAGATGACAGCAGATGTTGGTGAGGATGTGGAGAAAGAGGAACACTCCTCCATTGCTGATGGGATTGCAAACTGGTACAACCACTCTGGAAATCAGTTTGGCGGATCATCAGAATATTGGACATAGTACTGCCTGAGGACCCAGCTATAGCACTCCTGGGCATATACCCAGAAGATGCTCCAACATGTAATAAAGACACATGCTCCACTATGTTCAGTGAAGAGTTCACGTCTTCACTGATCTTCGCTTCCCTGAGAGAGGCACAGCTGAGAACTTCTCCTGGTGCTCCTGTTGGCCCCTCCTGCTGACTCAAGCTGAGGCTGAGGCCTGGCTGTCTCCACTAGGTCATGCCATCACTGCTGCTATCCTGACACTACTAAAGCTGTTGCTAACCCGACTCTGGTGGAACTGGACTGCTGGTGTATCTGTGAGGTGTTTGCCAGCGGATCGAGCTGCCCCTGCTGACCTGTGAACTGACCTGCCGATTTCCAGACAGCGCAGACGGGAGTTGCTCCAAAGAACCTTTCTAAACAGGTCCACTTCCCCCGGATCCTTTCTTTCCCACTGCCTCTGGTGGGTGGTGGGCTACAAGGGAGGTTAAAGCGTTTAAGAACCATCATTAAAAATAGGATTTGAAAAAATTAACGTTACACAGAAGTGTTATAAACTCAAGATCATCCTGAGCTCCAGATTAAGACTATTTTTTTTAAAAAAAATAATTTTATCTGAATCAAAACAATTCTGAGATTCCACCTGACACCTATCAGAATGGCTAAGATCAAAAACTCAAGTAACAGCACATGCTGGCGAGGATGTGAAGCAAGGGGAACACTCCTCCACTGCTGGTGGGAGTGCAAACTTGTACAGCCACTCAGGATATCAATCTGGCAGTTTCTTATAATAGTTCTACCTCAAGAGCCAGCTATACCGCTCCTGGGCATTTACCCAGAAGATGCTCCACCAGCCCACAAGTACACGTCCTGAACTATGTTCATGGCAGCCTTATTTGTAACAGCCAGAAACTAGAAACAACCCAGAAGTCCCTCAACTGAAGAATGGATACAGAAAATGTGGTTCATTTACACAATGGAATACTACTCAGCTATTAAAAACAATGACTTCATGAAATTCACAGACAAATGGATGGAACTTGAAAATATCATCCTGAGTGAGGAAATGCACTCACAAAAGAACATACATGGTATGTACTCACTGATAAGTGGATATTAGCCCAAAAGTTCGGAATACCCAAGATTCAATGCACTGACCATTCGAAGCCTAAGAAGAAGGAAGTCCAAGATGTGGATGCTTCAGCGTTTCTTAGAAGGGTGAACAAAATACTCACAGGAAGAATTATTGAGACAAAGTGTGGAGCAGAAACTGAAGGAAAGGTCATTCAGAGACTGTTCCACCTGGGGATACATTCCATATACAGCCACCAAACCCGGACGTTCTTGTGGATGCTGGGAAGTGCTGGCTGATGGAAACATGATAAACTGTCTCCAGAGAGGTTCAGGCAAAGCCTGACAAATACAGAGGCAGATGCTCGCAGCCAGCCATTGGACTGAGCTGGGGTCCCGGATGGAGGAGTTGGAGAAGGGACTGAAGGAGCTGAGGGTGTTTGCAGCTCCTTGGAGGGAGCAACAGTGTCAATAGGCTAGACACCCCAGAGCTCCCGGGGACTGGACCATCAACCAAAGAATACACATGGAGGGACCCATGGTGCTGGCCACATATGTGGCAGAGGAGGGCCTTGTTGGCCATCAGTGGGAGGAGAGGCCCTTGGGCCTGAGGGTGTTAGATGCCCAAGTGTAGGGGAATGCTAGGGAGGGAAGATGGGAGTGGGTGAGTGGGTGGGGGAGCACCCTCATAGAGGCAGGGGGAGGGGGGATGGACTAGGGAGTTTCCAAAGGGGAAAATATTTGAAAAGTATATAAAGTAAATATCCAAAAATAAAAAAATATGGAAGTTTCTGCCTGAGTACACAATGACTAAAAGTTAATTTAAAAGAAATCTTGAAATAAACCTGAAGTTTTTCTGGTGGGAAAAAATCCCAGGTCCTCCTGGGACTCCACTTGGGGCTGCTATCTTACTGGGAGGCCTGGATTTGAAGTTCCGTTTTTCATCATTTGAATGTCCCTGTACAGTGTAGTTCTTGTAAGTAACACCAACTTAGGGGACATTCTTCTTCAAACAAGAATTTCAGCTATAAAAATTATAGAGAGTCAAGACACTCAGAATTAAGCTTAATAGTCATAATTATAATCTTTTTAAAAATTCCAAGGAATGCTGACTTACTGCAACTGAATCTCAATTACAAACACACCGGGGATTACAAACACCGAGAAGCTTGTGGGTTTTTTTAATGTTACAATTCTAAAATATGTTATTGTCGGTGAATGAATGTACTTTGCTTTAATATTTAAAAGTCAGAATAAAACAAATTTAAAGAGAGCAAAGTTCTAGGATATTCCTGCCCCTGAACAAGATGTACAAATAAGCTACTAGGCACATGGGAAATGGGATTCAACATCATCAGTCGTCGTGAAACTGCAGATCAAAGTGGCAGCGAGTCTCATTTCGCTGCTATAATAGTCTCTAGCAAAAAGCTGAGTGGCTCCTCAAAGGATCTACACACCTGGGACCTTTCCTGGGAACCTTAGCGCTCAGATCCACTACAGCCTTGGGAGCCTGGTTACCATCCTTAGGGCAGCTCAGACATGAGCTGCAGGTCTTCTCATGGACACCAGGGGGCAAAATTGGACCATAGAATCAACAGAAAAGCCCCCGAGGCATGAACCTATCCTGCAGCCTGCTTTTCATCCCAGTTCCGACAGACCTGGAGCTGGCTCCTTCACATAATCATACTCTGTCCCAAGGGCTCTTTCCTGTATGTCTGAGAACCCCACTCTGCAGGACACCCTGTGTAGTTTCTTCTGTCCTTCATCATCCGTGGGGAGAGATGGGAGATCCCAGGGCATTCACCAAGGAGAACAAAGGCTTCCCAGGAAGGTCAGGGAGGACATGGGCAGGCCTGAAATCACATTCAGCCAGCACAGGAAGCTAGGGAGGTCTCCCTGGTGCCCTCCATGGGAAGATGGAGCACACAGTCCTCTTTCCAGGACACACAGGTCACTTCCTCCTGCACACCCAGGATACGAATCCCCAAGACAACTTGTATCCTTGGATCAGACACCTGGCTGGTGTCACCAGTAACGATGGACCAGGCCCTACCCAGTCATCACCCAGCTAGGCCTTTCCCAGCCCTAGAGATAACTCTGCCTCTTCCCCGAGCATTGAGAACACAGGGCACACAGGGCTCCCCTGGGGTTTTGTGTCACTCTAGGCTATAGGAAGTGCGGGAACTCTGACTGCTGCTGACAACCTAAGGCCAGGGTACAGGACTCTTCTCAGCCTTGCTGCTCAAAGTATGTTCTAGAACACTGAACTGGAGAGAGAGGAATAGAAGGATGGGAAGCCAGCACCGACAGAAGAACAGCATTGTCAGAGTCGCAGGCTCCACCCCCGCCCACGTGACTCTAGGAGGTGCCCTCCTCTGGGAGGAGACAGCTCTGCTAAGAAAAGCAGGGCGGATACCAGAGCAGACAGGCTTGGCATCAGTGCTGGAGCCAAATCTCTTCCCCAGAGAAGAACCTGCCCAGCAGGCAGCAGAGACTATGAAGCTAGCCTCAGCACATCTCCACAAAGGGCAGATTCCCTGGAGGGGACTACTGCTCACGGGTAAGGAGACATTCCTTGGGAGTAGAGAGCAGGGGAGCTCAGAGACTGGATGGGGTCTTCTGGGAGAGGAAAGGAACCTGAGAAGGGACATTTGGCTTCTGCTGGAAGCCTGAGGGCAACAGGGAGCTCTCTCAGTGAGTGTGAGTTAGCGAGTGGTGAGGAGACGCTCAGATCTTCCCTAAGTTTATCACACTGGCCAGGGTATCCTGAAGACTGGTGTCCACAACTCTGTCAGGGTGACTCTCCACATCAAAACCAAACAGGGGCAAGTAAACAGCATCATTGCATACCACCCGAGAAATCTGCAAATAAACCCTAGGCTCCGGGACACTGATTTGCATGCAGATATGAAACTGTTCCAGGCAGTGGGGGTTAAGCCAAAATCAAACTAGTCCTCCTCACAAAGTCTTAGTTCTACTAGACAGAAAGACAGACCAGCGAGGACATCTGGAAGGTGGGGTCGGGTTGACTGACAAGCACTTCAGAAGAAACAAAGCAGAGAAAGGCCAGAAAATGAAGGCACGGGGTCTTTGGAGGAGCAGGTCAGAGAAGATGCCCTACACTCAGCAAAGATTCTGAGTGTGAGCAGGGATCTGAGGGCAGTGAGCGGTGCAGTGTGAACACCAAGAAGATTCAGTGTTGCTGAGGAATGGAGCTGGTGCTGCCAGCCGCCACCCAATAGGACACACGCACAGCAAGGCCGAGAGTTTTTGCAATGGTCCTGATATAGACAGATCTTTCTCTCTCCCCTCTTAGCCTCACTTTTAGCCCACTGGAGCCCTCCCGTCACTGCGCAAGTCACTGTTGAGGCCGTTCCACCCAGAGTTGCTGAAGAGCAGAACATTCTTCTACTTGTTCACAACCTGCCACAGATATTCCGAGCCTTTAACTGGTACAAAGGAAACACGACAAATAGAAACAATGAAATTGCACGATTTATAGCATCCAGTAATACGAATACAACAGGACTTGCCTACAGCGGCCGAGAGACAATATACAGAAATGGATCCCTGTTCTTCCAAAATGTCACCAAGAATGATGGGGGAGTCTACACACTATCTATAGTAGATGAAAACTTTGACCGTTCCGAGAAATATGTGCAATTTTATGTATACCGTAAGTAATTCTCTGTAACCTCTGGGTCGTGGGTAGAGCAAATCCTACTTCACACACAGAATTGTCGATCCTAGATGACTCTACTATGTTCCTCACATTGTGGTTCCAACATTTAGTACAGGACACACAAAGTGGAGAAAAACAGCAATAAACTGGGATGCCTCACTTGGACCCACTCTTTCAGAGAAGAGATTGTGAGATAACTCAGTCTGAGGATGTCAGTATCTTAGGATGCTTATCCTGGGCATGGCCTTGAGAAAGACCCTTCAGGACTCAAGCAGAGCCTGGCTGAGGAAACCATGAGATTCTCACAGAAAGGTGAACACCAGGAAGCTTTGCTCCAGCCCCAGCCTGGACTCCAGGAACCCTGGGAAGCTTTTAGACTGGGTTGAAGTTTGACCTCTTGTTAGAGCTGACAGGGACAATGATTGATGGCAGGCTGGTAGCATGTTGACAGTCAGCCGATACAGAGCCCTGTCTGAGGTAGGTCACATGGCTATCTCCCTCTGAGACTCAGTGTGCTCAGCATAGGTGGAGAGGTATGAAAGACAACCAGCCAACTGTTCTGATGCTCCTGTGAGACTTCACAGGAAGGTCGAGAGCCCTAAAAAAATAGGAGGGAACTGTGTACCAGGGGCGGCTCCTTGCTCGCCAGGTGTCCAGCCCAGGGATTATTTCCTGCAGGCAAATAGTAACAGACTCTGGTTTATGGAAGATCAAATCATTGTTCATCTTTAAGGTTAATTTGCAGGCATGGCAATGATCATTTACCATGTGTACTGTTATAGGGGAACTGGGGCAGGAAATACAGTCACTGAGTCAGGGCCACACAGGCCCTGTGTGGCACGAGTTTCTCTGTCTAGAGCCACATCTCCAGCCTCCCCATCCTGGAAACCTTATTAGGTGCTCTTTACTCTCTTAGATAATTTCTTGGACTCACACTTTTCTTTTTGGGGATCTCTTATTCATGTCAGTCAACATCAAACCCCTGACAAGAATGGCCCACCTTGTGGCCCAGCCCAACTTGAATGCCAGGCAGATCCAGGTCTCTTGTGTGAGATATCTGACAGGCTGTGAGGTTTCTCAGGGAAGCTCAATGGGAAGTTTTATCACTACCTGTCTGTAGGACAGCCCTCAACAGCAAAGGCTTGAAGGGCACTTGTCTACACTGAGCAGCAGAGGTCCTGGCAGCTGGAGGGAGTCAACACATTGTATCTCAAGGCATACAATGGGTCAGTGAGCACCAGGAGGTAAAATGAGGTCTCTGATTCTGAGTCTTGAATCTGTCCATCACCAAACTACAGCTCAGTTTACTTATGAGAAAGCCCTTGCTTCCCCCATACACAGTACAGGAGGCTCCATCATCTCTGAGCACTCAGCTACTCCATCTGCCTTTAATTTGCCTCCTGCCTGGTTCTTTAAGGATCTGGGTTGGCATGGAGATAAGAGAGCAGCTCAGATTGCAAGAGGCCATTGTAAGGATCAGAGGTACCAAACAGGGCAATCTTCTCTCTATTATTTGCACAGCCCTATTACAAAAGCCCAGCATCACAAGCAACAGCTCCAATCCCATTGAGGGTGAGGACTCTGTATCATTAATGTGTGGACCTTACACTGACAATACAACCTACCTGTGGAGCAGAAATGGTGAAGGCCTCTCAGAAGGTGACAGGCTGAAGTTCTCTGAGGGCAACAGGACTCTCACTTTACTCAATGTCACAAGGAATGACACAGGACTCTATGAGTGTGAAACCTGGAACCCAGTGAGTGCCAGCCGAAGTGACCCATTCATCCTGAATATTACCTGTAAGTAACTTCTTTCCCATCATTGCTACAACTTCCTAAATACAGAGGGCTGGAGCCAGGACACACGGTTGCTCCTGGGTTTGTGACAGACCCACCACATAGATATCTAGGTGGGCCACGGTATACTGGCCTAGTCCAAGTATAGGAAGCCAGGCCCAGCACTGAGCTAGAATGGGCTGGAGGGATTACTCCTGTCTAGAGAGTCTTATGGTAATGGAGACACAGGGGACATCTTGGACACAGGCTCAGTGAACAAACACATGAGTGTCCAGTGGGGCCGTTCACTGTGTTGTGCTGATGGATCAGGGCTCATGCATGCTACGTGAGTTCTCTTGTACTAACCTGCACCCCAGCTCTGGCTGGGACCTGCTTAACTGAGGGTATAGCACAGAAACTGTAGCCTTCTACAGACCAGGATCTCCCCTTTCCTCTGCTGACATCACATGTGGCTTTATTCTGTTTGCTCCAGATGGTCCGGACACCCCGATTATATCCCCCTCAGATACTCATTTTCAACAAGGGTCAAACCTCAACCTCTCCTGCCATGCAGTCTCTAACCCACCCGCACAGTACTTTTGGCTTATCAATGAGAAGCCCCAGGCATCCTCCCAAGAGCTCTTTATCCCCAACATCACTACTAATAATAGTGGAATCTATACCTGCTTCGTCAATAACTCTGTCACTGGCCTCAATAGGACCACAGTCAAGAACATTACAGTCCTTGGTAAGTGGATCTCTGAAGTATCAGCACCAGGGTTGGAGTGAAGTCTTTTGGTGTTCTGGGGAGATGCAAAATAACTTGATTTCCAACCTGTTTCCATGGGAACAAGCAAAACTCAATCCTCCCCAGAGCTGCTTCCATCCTCATATCTAACCCCTTTCTGTTTCTCCTGGCTGATCTGGGATTGAGCTTAGAATTGAGGAGGTTCTCTCAGCCTTGAAAAGCTTCAGGTGGTGTAAGGGACTTGCCAGGGGAGGGAGAGTTCCTTCTGTCACTAACCCACGCCTTCTGTCACTTCCATTTTCTTTTTATGATCTCCATGACCTAGAAGGAATACTCAGGACTTTGAACAATGTTCAACGTTCATTTTCTCCAAGTGAGAGGAGAAAAATCCCCTCAGATGGGGACCAGAAGTTCTGAGCTCCCCTCTCAGATCTGTTCCTGTCTCATTGAGTGGTGGGATGGGAAGACTGGGTACAGGAGATAATCTGGGAGCCCTGTTCTGAGTCAGGGTGAACCATGTCACTGGTAATTTGATGACGCCTTTTCACTTATTCTTCTCAAAGTTTAAAAATAAAGGTAGGCAGTGTGGTGGTACACACCTTTAATCCCAGCACTAAGGAGGGAGAGGCAGGTGGAGATTTATGAGTTTGAGGGCAGCCTGGTCTACAGAGTGAGTTCCAGGCCAGCCAAAGCTACATAGTGAAATCCTGCCCCCCAAAACCCCTTAAAAACAAAAAAACCAAAGTGAAATAAAAGGTCACTGACAGACAGCAAAGAGGCCATGGAGTTTTACTTGTTCTCAAAGAGTGGAAAAGTGAAAAAGTGAACTTTGGAGCAGGTTGGCTCTGAACTGTGTCCTGACTCTAAAGGTCCTGCTGTGTGAGCTCTGGACACCAGCACTCGGTGATCCTGAGAACAGTGAAGGACACTGGCTTGCAGAACAGGGACCTTCTTGTTGAGTTTCTGTGTAGAGGAATGGACAAGAAAAGCACCAAGAGATCTTTGTGGTAAGGTCTATGTGTGGTGGCACACACCTCTAATCCCAGCACTCAGGAGGCTGAAGCAGGTGGGTATCGGAGT
Source organism: Rhynchomys soricoides (assembly GCA_019843965.1). NCBI lineage: Eukaryota > Metazoa > Chordata > Mammalia > Rodentia > Muridae > Rhynchomys > Rhynchomys soricoides. The sequence continues at coordinate 496,142 of JADRCH010000201.1, forward strand.
TTAAGGCCAGCCTGGTCTACAGAGCACGTTCCAGGCTATCCAGGACTGTACAGTGAGAGCCTGTCTTTAAAAGAAACCTGTAGTGAGCATTAGAGTGGCAAGCTGTTGATAACACTGTGACCATTTAGTTCTTCACTGTGGTATTTAAGCCATGTCCATGGGGCAAGGACATAACACCTTTTTCTAATAGAAATTCTTTAGTTTGGATTTCTCCCAGACCTGAGGGCTAGGCTTTAACATCTTTAAGATTAGCTGGGCCATCTTAACCCATGACACATCATCTATGAAACAGAAAGCTATTTTATAATGGGTAAATATACTTGACACCACACTCACTGAAAGAGTTGGGCAAAACATTCCCCTGGCGAGGTTTCTGGACCTATGGGACAGAGAAGTTCCTGGTGAGGAATCTATACAAATATCCTGAGTCAAGGGTCACTGTGGGTGATCTGGGTAGGAGGAATTTACAACTCTCTCCTTACAGATCTTGTCTTAAACCCAAACATGTGACCTTACAGAGGGCCATTTCATTCTGTGGGCCCTGTGAACGGGTTGAGATCTCTAAGGATAAAGGACTCTCAGCTGGTCCCCTCCTCTGTTTGTCCACAGAGCAAGTGACTCAGCCCTTCATCCAAGTCACCAACACCACAGTCAAAGAACTAGATTCTGTGACCCTGACCTGCTTCTCAAATGACACTGGAGTCTCCATCCTTTGGCTCTTCAACAACCAGAGTCTGCAGCTCACAGAGAGGATGACACTTTCCCAGAACAACAGCACCCTCAGAATAGACCCGATTAAGAGAGAAGATGCTGGGGAGTATCAGTGTGAGATCTCCAATCCAGTCAGTTTTAAGAGGAGTAAACCAATCCAGCTGGACATTATAGGTGAGTGACCTCTCCACCCTTTTTACTCCATAGTGTTGACGGTGGGTGCAATTTATCAAGGGTGTGCAAAATGGGTAAAAGTTACAAGGAGAAAAATACAGCTCAAGATACAAATACAGCACCATGGTGATGGATGAGAGTCAATTCACGGTAAAACCCAAAGCAAGCTAAGCATGGCACCTGTAATCCCAGCACACCAGAGGCAGAGTTCATGGATCTCTATGAGTTCCCAACCAGCCTTGTCTACATAGCAGGCTAACCTGGAACTACAGGCTACATAGTAAGACCCTGGAGGGAGGGAGGGAGGGAGAGAGAGAGAGAGAGAGAGAGAGAGAGAGGCAGAGACAGATAGAGAGAAAGAGAGAGAGAGAGAGAGAAACACAAAGCAGAAGGAATAGGAGTAGAAGGTACAGGCCAGCCCAGGTTACATTGTTACATTGTGAGTCAATAATAGCAACAACAATAGATGTCAATATAGTAAACAGAAACGCAAAGTGATTTAAGAGTTTAGGGTCTGAATCAGACACACAACCCTTACACTCTAGGAAAGCACTCACGCTAATGTGCACACCCTCACACACACTCAAACCTTTAGATTATTTCTAATACATAATATGAATACTACACAGACACTAGTCCTAATCGTCAAGGACAGCAGGAAGCCACAAATTTTTTTGCTGTAGACACTTTTGTCCGAGTAGTTTAGCTCCAAGGTTTGTTAGATTCACAAATGTAAAATCCATATATAGAAAGGGCCTGTACGGAGTTTCTTATTACATTTGTGTTGATTCACTTTGTGTGCATGAGTGGAGATCAGAGGGCAGTCGGTGGACGATTGGGCAATGAACTCAGGTGGGTTAGGCTTGGCACCAAGCTCACTTCCTGCTGAGCCACTTCACTTACCCAAATTTGTTTATACATTTATTTATGTGTGATGATGGGGAGAAGGTACTGGCAGTTGGCAGGCACCCTTACCAACTGAGGCATCTTGTTCACCCATGTACTGAGGCTTTTATCCTTAAAATGGCATTTAGAGTGGGACCTCTTTGTACAAGACCCTTTCTTTCTGATACCATTTTTTATTTTGGTGTGTATTGTGTGTGTGTGTGTATATGCATATATATATGGTTTATGGGACTGGAGAGATAGCTGCTCTCCCAAAAGGTGAGGGTTCAATTCCCAGCACCTACATGGCAGCTCATTGCCTGTAACTGCAGTTTCAGGGAATTCAACTCTGTCTTCTGTCCTCCTCAGACACCAGGCGTGCATGTGGTGCACAGAAATACACGCAGGCAAAACACCCATACACAATTTTTTTTTTTAATTTTTATGATTTACCATTTTAGAGATTCTAAAACGTACAGTTCAGCGGCATAGAATTTATTCATGTTGCTCTGTCACCACCGCCACTTCCATTTCCAAAACTTCGTGTGAATCCATTCCACTCTCTACAATCCTGGATGTAGAATGAGTTGAATGCATTTTAATGCATTTTTTTTTCTTTTCTTTTTTTTTGCACCACAATGCAGTGTGTCGTGGTTACATTTTACCTTCCCAGTCAGCAATGTCCAAGATCTCCAATTTCTTTATATGCTTCAAAACTCTTGTTTTCTGTTTCTGTTTTCAAAGGTATCTCTTCTAAGACTCGTAAAGTGGTATTTTATTGTGATTTTGATTTGCATTCTGTTAATGATTGAGAAATGAAGTGGAGCATCTTTTATGTGTTTACTGGCCACTTATACACCTTTTTTTTTTTTTTTTT
>JADRCH010000201.1:498798-613541 GCA_019843965.1 Rhynchomys soricoides
CATAATAGTTGAATACATTTAGGAGAAATAATATCTAGCTACAGTTTGAAATGATTAAACCAAGATGATTAACACATCTGTTACTTCCTTTATCATCTTTTTATGCTAAGTCGTTTGGAATTTATTGTTCGTTTTTTTGCAATACATTATGGCAGACTGTAATTCCCCTGGTGTGTCATACCTCTCAAAACTTAACCTTCTGATCAGTCTTAACCCTTGTACTCTGACCAGTGACTCCCCATTCCCTCCTGCTCCACGCAGTCTCTGGTAGCCTTCATTCTGCTGTCTTCCTCCACGGACATTGTTGAGACCATGGATGAGACCATGCAGTGTTGTTTTCTGTGCTTGGCCTGTCTCACCATTATCGTGACGTCTCACCAGCATCTAGGTTCTTCTACACAACCACACTGACAGGGCCTGCCTTCTTTTAAAGGTTTAACAGCACTGCTATGTGAATATACATTTACATTTCTTTACCCATCCATCCACTGATACACATTTAATGGCCATGCCTTGATTATTGTGAAAATTGCCACAGAGACCTGCTGGGTTATAAATAGCATCCTCTGATGCACAAACATTTTCAATTTTGCCAAAGACCACTTTATCTATTTTTTATTGTTGCCTGTGCATCTGGCATCATGACAAAGAAACCATGCCAAATCCAATTTCAAGAAGCTTCCAGCCTGTTTTCTAAAAGTTTTATGGTGTTTGGCTCTGATATTCAAGTCTTTGATACACTTAGAATTGGTTTTTATATGCTGTTAGACAAGAGCTTAAAATCACTCTTTTCCCTGGATACCCCATTTCCCCAACACCATTTTTTTTTAAAAAAGATTATTCTTTCTATCACTGAGCAATCTTAGCAGCCTGAGCAAAATTCATTTGGTCTCAGGTACAGCTGGATAGCAAGAATGCTTTCCAAATTCTGTAACTCAGGACACCTCTGTTTTACACCGATTAACTCTGTCTTTCAAAAGAGCCAGCAAAAATGAATGTTTATAACATTAAAACATGACAAATGAAGTGACAGATCTGCCACCCTCTCCGATATGCCAGCATGTTATAATATACATGCAGGACATATACTGTGCCCCATAAACATGCATTTATCATGGATCAACTAATCTTTAATTGAATCATTGGCCAGTGTACATGAGCAGTTCTGAGCTGTCTGTTCTATTTCACTAATCTATATGTCTGCCTTTATGTCAGAAAATTTGATTATTGCAGATTTGTACTAAAATTATTGTAGAAATTTTTAATCCCAGTCTGGGGTTTCAACTCCACCTTTGGTCATTCAGTTCTCAGATAAAAGACACACAATAAGCCTTAATCTGTGCTAGAGCTGGGCAGATCTACCCTCTAGGCTGTTAAATCTATTTCCTATCAATAACCCGGCATTTCCTCTGGGCTGCTCTTAACTCCAACTGGCCAGCCCTCAGGGCCATGTTTTCTTGACACAGGATCAGCTCCAGGCACAAATGGAAACAGCCTGTCCCAGGCTCCTCCTTGGTTCCTGTGTCCTGAGGGGTCCCTTGCTTCTTAACTCATGGTGACTTTATTTCATCCTCACCGTAATCCTCCCTCCCTCCCCTCTTCTTTCCTCTCCCTCCCCCTCTCTGTTCTCCCTGGACCCCCTAGGCAGGAACCCTAAACTTTGTCTCTTCTGTCCAGCTATTAGCTGTTGGCATCTTTATTTACCAATCAGAAATAACTTGGAGGTAGGGTCACATAGCTCCACTTGGGTCTACTTGCAGACTCTCTGGTCTCTGGGGCAACCAGATCTTGGGGGCCCACACTTAGCATTTCAATGCACAGCAATTTGGCCACAGCCAATTACTTGAGAGATTAGAGGTAGATGGTCTTGGAGTGACCTGGTTAGAGAAGGGGAGACAGGGGGGGGGGGTTGGGGGAATGAGGGGAAGATGGACAATGAGCACATGGCCAGGAGAGACAGCAAGTATCTGGGGTACACCACTGGGGAGGTAGCCAGGTCAGAAGCAGAAGAGTAGGTTAGGGGTTACCCATAGTAATTGTCAAAGCCAAATAAAATAGTCTGAGTCTCGTTTATATGTAAGCTAGGTGGGGATAAGCTAAATTGATTGTACTATAATTATGAAATCATGAAGGATGTCCATGCAATTTTGTTCTTCCTTTTCAAGATACTTTTGAGGTTAGGTGTGATAGCACTTCCCTCTAACCCCAGATCTCAGGAGGCAGAGACAGGTGGATCTCTGAGAGTTTGAGGCCAGCCTGGTCTATACAGTGAGTCTCAGGACAGCTTGAATAGATTTTTCTATTTTTGTATAAAATGCCACTGGGGTTTTAATCCAATGTGCATAGGACTGATAGACTACTTCAGTAATATCATCATCTATTTTTTAAAAAATCTGTCAGTCTGGCTCATGACTGTAATACCAGTCACTCAAGAAGCTAAGGCAGAGGTACCAACTAAGAGTGCCTAACATAGCTAGTTCAAGGCAACCCTGAGTAATTTAGTAACACCCTGTTTCAAAAGAAAAGTTAAAAGGCAGAGCTTGGAACGTAGCTCAGTGGTAGAGCATTGGCTTACTATGCATAAGGCCCTGGGTTCAATCTCCAGTAATGAAACAATAATAACATTGAGATTACGTCTTCCAGCCCTATCAAACCTGGCATCTTTCATATCTTGTCTTCTGTAATCATCTGTGACAGCAGTATTTTATTTGGTAGTTCAAGTCTTTTATCTCTTTGGCCGAGTTGATTCTAAGTATTTATTCTTTTCATTGCTCTCCTAAATAAAATACTTCCATAATTTCCTTCCAAATAGTTTACTGTTAAGGCTGGAACTACCGCTCAGTGGCTGAACACTTGTATGAGACCCTAGGTTCAATCTCTAGAACTGCCAGGAGAAAGAGAAGGAACTCTAAGTGTCCATGGTCAATATTAATTACAGAAATACAGCTCATTTGGCTATGTTCATTTTGTTAGCCAACATTTTGCTGGTTTTACTAATTTAGTTCTGAGAACGTTCTGTACAATGTTAAGGATCTTCTACAAACAAGTTTGTGTCTTCTTCAGATATCTAGTTTACCACTTTATAACTGGGCACTTTTATGTCGTTGTCTAGACTAATGGTTCTGTATAGGGCTCCTAAGAATCTTTTGAACAGAAGTGGTCACAGCAGCATCCTGGGTTCTTCCTGATCTTAGAGGGAAAACTATCAGTGTCCCCACTGAGTACCATATTGGCTGTGCATTTTCATGTGTGGCCTTTGTGACACTGAGCTAGACCAGTGTTCAGCGTTTTTGTCGTTAAAGGCTGTGACGTTTTGTCAACCTTTTTATTGATCCAGTCTTATTGGTTATACATCTGTTCAATTTTACGTTTCTTCATGATTCCATCTCTGCAGAGTCCAGGATTCTAGAAATTTGTTTGTTGCATCTAGGCCACACAACTGCTAGCATATAACTATTGAGTGCTCTTAGAATTCTGCTGGGCGTGGTGGCGCACGCTGTGGACACATGTTTGTTTAGTTCATCTGATGATGGACTTAAAAAAATATTGGTTATGAATTATAATGCTTAATCCCAGCACTTGGGAGCCAGAGGCAGGCGGATTTCTGAGTTTGAGGCCAGCCTGGTCTACAGAGTGAGTTCCAGGACAGCCAGGGCTACACAGAGAAACCCTGTCTCGAAAAGAAAAAAAGAAAAAAAAGAATTCTTAGTATTCTGAAGAGTGGATGGTAAGGTCTCAAATTTCAGCAATAGCCACCTCCTTTGCCATTGTTACGCATTTTTGACTTTCGAGGACGCTGTCTGAACCCTAGTCTCTGCTTTGTCATCTTCATTCTGATCACCACTTCCCTCCTTTCACTAGTTTGACAGAGCTCTTTGAAGCAAGGGTCTCATTATACGCCCAGTCTCTTCTCAAACTCACAACCCCCTGCCTTAGCCTCTGAATGCTAGGATTCTAGGTTGCATTACATCCTTTCCCTGGCTCATAGTCGTTTTTAAGTATTTAATATAATAACCAAGTAACATGTTTTGGCAAGCTCCCTCACACACACAAGGAGTAAGAAGATGTTAGCTATACTTATTCCTACCATTAGTGTTAGGCTTGAGGTCAGGCAGCCAGGTTTACCTCTGATTAACCACACAGAGTAAAGTACATTAAGAAAAAACATGTTAAGCCTCAGTTTTTTTCACTCTTCAAATGGAAGTAATTTCAATGTGATAGACTCACCATATAGATAAAAACAGATACAAATACAGGGCCAGCTCCACCATAAATACTATTATCATGATCACCAATATTAGCGTTAATAATCACTCTTGAGCAAACTGGCCAGGGTTGAACCTCAAATGGTTGTACACAACAAAGAGTAAAGAGGTGCGAAAGGCGTTGTTACACCAGGGGCTGGGGACACACATGTTATGCAAAAAGTGAAACCACATGGCTACTCAATAAAAAAATGGGAAAGAAAGGGGTATCTGATGCAAAATTTCAAACCTGGTAAGTTACTAGTTTCCATTTTCCAGGATATAGCTATGATGGGCTTAGACTGTGGAGGTGAGCCAGGGCTAGCCCTCAGGCCACATGCAGATATGATCCCAGGGAAGCAGAGAGGGAGGTGTGACTTCAAGTGCAGTATGGCCCAAACAGAGTTCCTGCAAAGTCGAGACTGAGTACCCGCAGTCACACAGCAGAGGAAATGGGATCTTGCTGAGTCCGCCTTGCTTTCCTACCCCACTGCAGAAAGCTTGGTCTCCGCGCCCTCTGACAATTAGATCATGCCCGTAAGGGGCCACTTACTCATGCCACAACTGAGACCCTGTGGGACAGATGTCGCCATAAAAACACTGGAGGTTTTAACACACACAATAGCAATCATCCTGTCTCACATTCCCACAGGTGATTGCCAGGATAAAATTTACGGAAGGGGGGGATTGGAAGGAAGAGGGAGAATCGACAGAGGACACGGTGTGAGGGGAAGAGGCATTTGCTAAGAGCCTCCCGCACGCTTCAACTCATCCAATCAACCTTCCCACAGAAAATATATTCCCCAAAAGGGCGAACAGAAATGCCATCCTGCTGGAGATTCTCCCGGACACAGCACTGGAGAACACTTTCACTTCATTCCTTCTTGCCTTTTCTTTCCCTGACAGTTGACCCAACACAAGGAGGCCTCTCAGAGGGTGCCATTGCTGGCATTGTGATCGGAGTCGTGGCTGGAGTGGCTTTAATAGCGGGGCTGGCATATTTCCTCTATTCCAGGAAGACTGGCGGGTAGGATGGTCTTTCCGTTTTTGTTTTCTCCATGTCTTAGTGTCATGCTTGGGAGTGGGCAAGGACTTCTCTCCCTCCGCCTCAGCTGCAGCCCTTCTCCTTCTTCCCTACACCTCTGCTTCTCAGCACTGATCCTGTGGGCTTCCCTATCTTCATGGTCCCTTGACTCCTCTGCTCCTTGGAGCCCATTCCCACTTACTTAGAGGACAGATTTGATTATGTTCTTCTATCCTCCAGTCAGAAAGCCAAGGTCCAAGAAGAGAGAGAAGTGAGGGACTCCAAGAAACAACAAGACTATGCGGGTAGTATGTCTTGCTGACTGCAGCAGCAGCAGCAGCAGGAGAGATAGGGGATAGGTTGAGAAGCCACCCTAGGATAAAGAAGACACATTGAAGTCCTCTTAATCAAGAAAATGAGTAGAAACAAAAGAGCTAGAACCGCCTGCTCTAAGCCAAACAGGACAGGTGTAAAGTGGGGCAGGTGCAGGAGCATCTAAGAAGCTACAGCTTGGGGATACAGTTCACTCTATCAGTAAAGCATCACTCCCGGGTGTGGTCATGGCACCCGAGAGCAAAGGAGAGCAAACTTGAATCCGGCAAAGATGGAAGAACAAACACTAGCAGGGATCCTGCTTAGATTAAGCAATGAGGCACCGGGAGGGAAGGCAGTGCCAGGTTGATGTGTTGGGCATCACTGACACGAAGGAGTTCCCAGGAGTAAGCTGCACTCAATGTCCTCCCCAACCCCAGGAACAAAGGCCTTGTGTGTGGGAATAGTAGTCACAGTGTCTGATATTTATTTAGGGGAAGTGACCAGCGAGATCTCACAGAGCACAAACCCTCAGCCTCCAATCACAGTAAGTAAAGCCAATCACATGATCAGAATTGGTGGTCTACCATGTATCCTGCCCTGCCAGAGGATCCTGGGATTGTAGACCATGCCTTCCTTTCAGAAATTTTACGAAAGGGACCTCTACTTCCCAGTGGTAAGGATCTCACAAATCATACCCTTCCTAGCTACAGAAGATGGCATGAGGGAGCCCTGGAGATGGGCTCATTCTACCTAGGCTAGGCAGGCCACAAAGAAATCATGTTTCCAGGAGCAGTCTAATGCCGTCTTCCCTGCCTCTATCACACATGTGGGGATTCTACCTGGGGAAACTTTCTTTGTTTTGTGGAATATCTGGATGCCATGGCCTCTATGTTCCTCCTTGCCATTGGGGCATGCTGCTGAGAATCAATGCTGGGCATCTTGTGAACTGGGTAAAACCGAGATGGCTCTATCCTGCTCCTCCTCTGACACTAATGCCATGGGGTCTGGACCAGACTCTAGGGGAAGCTAATTCCTGAACTGATGATGGGCCACTTCCCCCAGCGGCCAACCCCTCCACCTGCTGGAAATCATAAAGCCTTCATGTGCACTGATAACTCTCTCTTGCTCCCCTAGATCTGGCTCCTTCTGACAGCTCTCCTAACAAGGTAAGCATTGCCACTTTGGCTGGCTCTCTGCTCTAGAAAATGTCTCTGAGAAAAGTAGGGTATCTGTATTGTTTTGGTTGGTTGGTTTGTTGAGACAGGATCTCATCATGCAGCCTTGGCAACCCTTGAACTATGTAACCGAGGCTGGCCTTGAACTTGTGGCCACTCTCTTGCCTTAGCCTTTCATGTGCCAGGATGACAAATATGTGCTACCACACCAAGCTGAAAATGAGGTACTCTTGGAGACATGACTGTAAAATCCAGTTTGGGTCTACATTCCTCAATGATGCAGAGCAAAGACAGATTGGTCAGTGAGTCCCATGAGTCTAATACAAGATTGTGTGTTTAATTTCTGGCTGTGACTCCTAGTATTCTGTGGCCCTTGTCAAGAAACTTGAACTCTGTGGTCCTCAAGCTTTGTTACCTAGGCAATGGGCATTCTGCCTACCTCAAAAAGAGACTAAAGGAATTAAGCTGACATGTGCATAACACTGCCCACCCAAAGCAGCGCATCGTCCTCTCTCCTTCAGTCTATATCTGCTCTGACATCACAGGATGTCTTCCATCCTAATGGGTCTGAGACCCTGTTCCTTCATCTTATAACCATTTTACCAAGATTTTATCATTTAAACCTTTCAACAGAGTACACACATAGACCAAAGAGTGCTTTAAGTCATAAGGATACTTTCACAGTGTGAACTCTCTCTTGGAGGTAGAACCCACCCACAGTGAGCACACAAACCTGTCCCTCCCCCCCCAGACACACTTTGCCGTCACTTTCCCTACAAAGGGCAAAGGCAGCCGGACAGTGCACATCCTCACACACATCTGGCTTTCACTCAACACTGCTCTGTAGCCCATCTGGATGTCTGACAGTGAGTGACAGGAGCCCTCTCTCACAGCTCCCCTTGTGCAGAGGCCACAGCACAGTGGTGCTCCATCACCAGCAAGGTGAGGCTTGGACCTGCTGTGCTGATGTCACTGACCAACACTCATTCTTCCAGGTGGATGACATCGCATACTCTGTCCTGAATTTCAATGCCCAGCAACCCAACCAGCCAACTTCAGCCTCTTCATCTTCAAGAGCCACAGAAACAGTTTATTCAGAACTAAAAAAGAAGTGAGCATAGTCTGTCCGTCTCTCCTGCTGGCTGAACCAGTGATGCATTCCCAGATTCTCTCCCTCACTGCAGGGTCTCTGCACACACACACACGCACACACAAGCACACATGCATGCATACACTCTATTGACTCCTTCAGTGTCAATAGACGAAAAGGTGAATCCTGGAGCCTACAGAAAACTCAACCTTTCTAGACATTAAAATTTGGCTGAGAGACAGGTACCAAAACTGCCCACCCTTTCACTTTCCTGACCCATATTTTTTTACAAAATTGACCTATTTAGAGCAATAGGTCTCACCCAACTCATTCCTCACCCAACTCCAAGTTCTGCCCTGTCAGAGTCTGGCTTAAATTTCCATAAACCTTGGAGGTTACCTAAGTGCTTATGCCAAAAGACAAAACAAAACAGAAGCAGGAAATGGCCAGTCCCATCTCTTTAAAGGGTGGTGTGTAGCCACCACACACAGGAAGATCAAATCTACAGGCAGTGGTTCACTGGGCAGTCTACCTACCTGACAACTGTCAAGCTTACTCATCTGTGGCATTAGAGTCTCTGAACCTTGTGTCTTCACACCTGAGCCTTTCTCCAGAAAACCCACTCAGAGCAACTAGAAAAGCTCTTTGGCAGCAACCATAAGCAATGGCTGAGCAGGATGCAGAAGAAAAGACAACATCTCTAGCATCTACCAGAAAGGTGCCCAGAAAAGCAAGGCTGGTGACTTTGGACTGGCAGACATCTGGAATTTGAGAAAGGAACAGAGAGATACCCTTTGTAGAGTGTTGAAATTTTAAAGGAAGCCATATTTGGAGGTATTGGAGTTTTCCTCTTTCTAAGACAATCCACTATTTGAAATATGTAGCTACGGACTTTCTTCTCACTATGTGAGCTGATCAGTTTGTCTTTCCTGTCTCCCTTGGCCCCCAAGCCCTTTTGATGATGAGTACCAAACCAAAAATAAATAAATGAAGATCGAGGCAGTCCCTTGCAGAACCACTGTCATGGGTCAGGCTAAGCCTTCTACTTTTCTGAATTAGTCAAGACAAGCCTGGGTTTTCCTTCTTCCGTGTTTTTATCTTGTCTTTTCGATACTGGCTAAAGCCTGGACCACTCCTCTGAGCTCTCCAGCCTGCCTGCCTTCTTGTGTTTCTTTTAAACTCTAACAAAACTATCCTCAGCTTCAAAAAATAATGACAAGCTTTCCACCGAAGAGAGACCCAACTCGGTTTCTGGAAATCCAGGACCAGCCTCCAGCTGCCCTTCTGCACTGTTTCTGCCTTTGTTTCTCTTTCTTTTTGACTTTTCTCCCTTCTTTTGATACAGAGTCTCAGCATGTAGCCGCCCAGGTTTCAGTCTCACAATAATGCCTTCTGCAGCATCCCACCAGCTGAGATCGCCGCACAGGACACCAGACCTGGCTACCCATACATTTTGTCTACCCTGCACTCTCAGGAAACCTTGGCCTCTGCTACTGTCTGTTTGGTTCATGGGAAGTGTGCCCTTAAAGGAACACAGTCCCTCATGCCAGGGGCATTGTTTACAGCCTGGAAGGCTCTGCAGTTCCAGTGGTACAGTGTTTCCCAGGAAATGGGCTGTTAGCAGGGTGCTCCTACCCAGCCCTGGCCTTTGTGTAGCCTCTGAAACCTGCCTTTTCCACAGGGCACCAGGTATGAGTCCCAGCAGCAGGAGGAAAGTCTCAGGAACCTTCTGTTCAAAGTCACACCCTCTGTGCCTGATAAGCAAAGGTTGTGTTGGCTATCAAGTGTTTGTTCTCTTGCCAGGTCTAACAGGCTTCTGAGAGAATTGTTCAGTTCTCCTACTCAGGGATTTCTTTCAGGGACTTCCAGCCCTAACACAACCTGTGTATGTTTTGCTTCACCCACGAAATGCTGGGTTATTTAATTTTGCCTGGATAAAGCCAAACCTGAGTTATTTGTAAATTTGCTCTATGTTCATAATAAAAATTTATTATATATCACTGATACCACTTTGTGGGTTTTCCTGTGTGTTTGTTTCTGGGTTTGCCATGCTTTGGATGGAAGCCAGGGTCTTGCATGTGCCAGCCATGTGCTCTATGACTGAGATCCTGACACAGTAGTAATGAGCAGGGAATGGGAGGTGCTGGAGAGCGTTCAGTGTGAGGGGACATGAGGACATGTTTGAGTTGAAGGCTGCATTACTGCCTTTGAGTGGCTGGAGTCACTTGGGTAGGGGGAGTTGTTTACTGCAGTGGAATACCCAAGTGGCTTCAGCCACTCAAAGGCAATAATGCAGCCTTCAACCCTGAACAATCTCCACATGATTTTCACACTGAACGCTCTCCAGCACCTCCTGTTCCCTCCTTGGTGCTGCTCCCTGTCTGTCTTCTTAAACCTCTGACCTGAATAAGCTGCACGCAGTAATTCCGTTGAGTGTTACTCTGTCATTTCATGTCCTTCCTTTGCTAGCCGTGGAAATGCCTGTGTGACCTGCCCTTCCCCATCCCATTTCTACACCCGAGACACTGGAGACAGCCCAGACTCACTATCCATTTGGGATAGAGGTCAGAGGTGTGCTACCCTCACACTTGAGCTTTGCATCGTCCCAGACCACAGGGTCTGAGATGCTGTGTCCACCACCACCACCACCATATTGCCCTGACACTGGTCAGTCCTCAGATGCTTCCGGTGTCCCCTTAGCCCACCCTCTGCTCAGCTCCGAAGATCTCAGCAGATGGCACCTGTATGTATTTCTCAAGCCCTTACCTCTCCTGGAAGTCATGGCACCTGGCCTCAAAAAAAAAAAAAAAAAAATACTCATTTAAAAAAGGCTCATGCCCCTCAGGACAATGATTTCTTTGTTTTACATTTATTTTATGTGTATTATAGCTGTTTGGTTTTTTAAACAGAGTCTCCCTAGACAGCCCTGGCTGACCTGGAACTCCATCTGTAGACCAGGCTGGCCTTAAACTCACAGAGATCTGCCGGCTCTGCCTCCCAAGTGCTGGGGTTGAAGGCGGGAGCATCAGACCGGGTCCCCTAATGTATGTTTTTCATCCACACATATGTTGTCAAGTATGTTTTCACTTGCCCATCCCTCCCTCAAGTAATTCCTTCATTCTCATCAGATGTGTCTCCTACACACCCATCCATCTACCCTGTGCACACATTGTAAATTTTAGTCCCAGGGCCACGCCTAAAGTGCCAAGCAGCACGATTTCTCCTCTGTGTCCACTGGGGTTACCCATGCCCTTCATCATAAGCAAGTTCACATAGAGCATTCAAGTGAGGACATTAGATTCAGGCAGGACACAAACTGTGTGGGGTGGACAATGTTTCCTGACTTATATATTTGTAAAAGATGTAGAAATGAAAAGATGGGTCCTGACTCTAGGGAACATAAATCCCTAAGACAGAAGACACAGAAAAATAACAATTATACAAAATTTGAAAGGGGCAAATACCTCAAAAAAAAAAAAAAAAAAAAGACAGAGAAATTAAGGGCTGAGGCGAAGGCCCAGAGATAAAGCACTTGCCCAGGAGAATGAGGCTCTGTGTTTGATCCCCAGCACTGACGGAGGGTACAGAGGAATCTAATGGAAAACAGAAAATATGGCCACATGCTAGAATCATTGAGAAATTTGTTAAACATGCTCAGGCCCCATTCACAAATTCTAATTTAATTGTTCTAGAAGGGAATGCAAACATTGGTCATTTTTAAACTGATGGTTAATGTTAACTGTTACCATGAGAGAACCAAGAATCACCTAGGAGACCAGCCTCCAAGCACACCTGTGACATCTAAATCAAGCTAACATATACAAATGTCTGTGAGGAATGTCTTAGCTAAACAACTTGATGTGGCAAGTCTCAGCTGCCTTGTGAGGCCCCTCCCTGTGGGGTGTGTCCTGGACTGCGTAGGTAGAGAGAGGGTATAAATGACCAAGCATGTGTCACCCTCTGCTTCCTGAGTGTGGCTAGGATGTGACCAGCTGCTTCAAGCTCCTCCCCCTAACCCTCCCACCATTGGTGGACTTAATCCATGGGCCTGACTAAACCTTAAGATGCTTTTCTTGATCTATTATCACATCAGTGGGAAGAGAAACTGAAAGGTTCAAGATGGAGCTCCCTGCTAGAGCAGGTAGAAGCTGGGCCATAGCTCTTAGCTAGGGTTGAAAATCACTTGGGCAATTTTTTTTTCAACATGCATAAATCTATACTCCATTCCTGGGGAAGAAGAGGCAATTTATTCATGGGACTTGGGCTTGAATATTTTGGAAAACTCCCAAGTGATTCTCACAACCACTGAATGTCAGGAGACAGTGACCTGAAGCTCAGAGATGGAGAAGATTAGAGAGTGAGAGAGCATTCAATGCAACAGGCGTGACATGCATGAGCACTCAATGCAATGGGCATAACGTGCATGTATGAGCTGTTATTCAAGATGCAAACAGAAAGGTCCTCAAGAAGAAACTGTTGACAAATAGCTATGTTATAAACAATTGACATTACCAAGTGTTGTGAGCAAGGGAGTGATCACCACGCTCACAGCACTGTGAAGACCCACACTGGTACAACCCTCTAGAAGAGAGTTAGATATGTTCCCACTAAGTCAAATAAATACTTCTATAACCCAGCCATCTCACTCCAAGATATTTATGTAAAATAAAAATATATATACAAAGAGTTGTCTAGGAATGTTCATAGCATTATAATTTTTTTTTTTTTGATACAGGGTTTCTCTGTGTAGCCCTGGCTGTCCTGGAACTCACTCTGTAGACCAGGCTGGCCTTGAACTCAGAAATCTGCCTGCCTCTGGCTCCCAAGTGCTGGGATTAAGCATTATAATTCATAACCAATATTTTTTTAAGTCCATCATCAGATGAACTAAACAAACATGTGTCCACAGGATAAAATACTAATCTACTGTTAAACAGATAACTGTGTGTAAAATGAAATGGGTAGCACTTGCTGGGTGCTGGGGCACACACCTGAGCAGTTGAGCCAAGAAGGTCTAAGCCATCCTAAACAAAGCAAAATCCCATTTCAATAAACAGAAGACGAGGAGGTGCTGAAGAGGGTCTAGGAATAAGAAGACTTGCTGCTCTAGCAAAGCATGTTAGTTCCCAGCACGTATGTTAGTTGGCTCACAACTGAGGTGGAAACCTGAGGGTTCTTTAGAAAGTCAGTTGGATGGCGTTTTGTTGGGTAAATAAAGGAACATTTCGTTAAAGTGGACACAGGTGTGAGAGGCTAAGACAAACACGTAAAGGAACATTTGCTGAAGCAGACACAGGAAAGAGGATGCTCTGCTAAAGCAAGCATGTGACAGGACACGTGATGAAGGATTCTTTGTTAATGATGTGCATGCACTGGCCCACCTTACATTGCATACATCGTTGAGCTGCATTTGTCGGGACTCCATAGAGAGAAACATACCAAAAAACTTCTGGTGCTGTGCTGCAGTTTGTTGCCGCTTCCAAGGACTCAGGCTGATTGGATGCACGTGCTGAGGCAAGACACATGGAGGACACGTGCTGTTTGGAGGGTGTAAATAGGTCTCCATGGAGTGA
The DNA here is from genome assembly GCA_019843965.1 of Rhynchomys soricoides. NCBI lineage: Eukaryota > Metazoa > Chordata > Mammalia > Rodentia > Muridae > Rhynchomys > Rhynchomys soricoides. Next base: position 512,220 of record JADRCH010000201.1, read on the forward strand.
CAGGGACAGCTCGGCTTGCTGGTACAGGGAGCTGTGCCAAGCCTGTGGATCTCTCATCTTCCCTGATCTTCGCTTCCCTGAGAGAGGCACAGCTGAGAACTTCTCCTGGTGCTCCTGTTGGTCCCTCCTGCTGACTCGAGCTGGGGCTGAGGCCTGGCTGTCTCTGGTAGGTCATGTCACTGCTGTTGCTAACCTGACTGTACTGAACTGGACTGCTGGTGTATCTGTGAGGTGTTTGCCAGTGGATCGAGCTGCTGCCCCTGCTGACCTGTGAACTGAACTGCCGATTTCCAGACAACACAGACGGGAGTTGCTCCAAAGAACCTTTCTAAACAGGTCCACTCCCCCGTATCCTTTCTTTCCCACTACCTCTGGTGGGTGGTGGGCTACAAGGGAGGTTAAAGCGTTTAAGAACCATCATTAAAAATAGGATTTGAAAAAATTAAAGTTGCGCACAACCACCTGTGACTACAGTGCCAGAGGATCAAACACCCTTTTCTGGCCTCTGTGTGTGTGTGTGTGTGTGTGCTCAGACACCATAATTAAAATAAATATTTTAAGAAAAGATGAAATTCAGCAATAGTGTGCTATTCACAGCAAGCCAGACACACAAAAAGCACATGGTGCCGTTTACATTGTGGGAAGTAAACAATCTAATTAATAGTGCTAAGAATTCACACTTGCAGCGTGGGACCGTGAAAGGCAGCTTGGTCCCTGGTTGAACTAAGGCTAGAAGCCCCGGTAATCCTGAAGGGACGGGCACCAGGCCCCTGTCACTAGCCACAGCCCTCCATAGATTTGTGGCCATCAGTCATATAAGGGCAACGCCCCAAGCCCCTCCACAGGTAAAGGACATGACCTATGGTCACATAGGCTCAAGACAAATCTCCATTTTAATGATGGACCTAAAGGTCTGGAGGCTTAGCCAATAAGCTCTCCTTCCCAGACACTCCTCCCTGCAAAAGGAATTTAATCTCAGGCCCACCCTGAGAAGTGGGGTACAGTTTTACTCATCCACTTTCCGACGCAACACCATGTCTTAAAACCATGGACTGCCTCTTTTCATTGGGATCTGCCATGGGGAGCCATGGAGAAGGCCTTTGCCTATAGAGCCACCATCTAATCTCCCATAGAAGGCCTCTTTGTGCTCCCAGCCACAGCCACTACCAAGCCCAAGCCCAAGCCCAAGCCAACTGCTCACCAGCCAAGGACTGTCCCTGCAGAACCAACCAGAGCTCCCCGCTTTTCCTCCCTGGACCCGGGCTAGATCCAGTTCATGGACTCCCATTCCATTCTCAGCTCTTCCACAGCTCCCAGCAGTGCCTGGGTGCCCAAGAGCCTGAGAAACAGATGGCCCTGGCCTCATTGCAAGCCCAGAGACCCCTGAGCCAGCTCCAGCTGTCCTGCATCTCAGACTGCGCTTCCCACCCCTGGAGCAGTGTCCCAGAGCTTCCCTATGGCCCAACACTCACCCAGTGGGGTAAGCACAATCAAACTTCCACATATTCCACCCTCCTGAGTAGCCATGTCCTGTGGCAGAGCCGCACAACCCTACATTGCTGGGCTGGAGACACGGCTCAGGTAAAATAGCACTGGCTGCTCTTCCAGAGGCCCCATGTTCCGTTCCCAACGCCCACATGATAGCTCACAACTGTCTATGATTCCAGTTCCAGGAGATCCAACACCTCTTCTGGCTTCCACAGACACCAAGGCACACAAGTGGCTCACAGGCGAACATGCAGACAAAAACTCACATACACAAAAGTTTTAATAATTTTTAAAAGAATTGGCACTGGGAGGTCGGATATACCGCAAAAGGATTCAAGGAGATTTGAGGGTCAAATCACACATCATAATTCAAGCAGCATTACACATTTACCAAAGCTCAGGTTGTAAGTTGAGGTCATCTGTGCCTGCCAGTCAGTGAGGGGGACGATGCAGGAGGATGGCTTGAACCCAAGAGCTTGAGACCAGCATAGGTGACAAAGCAAGGCACTTATGATAAAAGGAAAAAAATGTACAGACAAGAGAGTGGTCCAGAGAGAGGAGCCATGCTTAACCTGCAGGAAGCTTGAGCGAGACCCGCACCACAGAAGCAAAGTCAGAACACCACAGGCCCCGCACATGTCCACAGATTTTAATTTATCTCCAGTTTTTCTTTATAGACATGTATTTATATAGGAGGGGTGGGTGCATGTGACATAGCATTAATGTGGAGGTCAGAGAGCAACTTGTGAGAATCGGTTCTTTTCTAGCATGTGGGTTCCAGGGATCCACTCAGGTAGGTCGTGAGGCTTGGCAAGAGCACTCAACTGCTGAGCCAGCTCCTCAACTGCTGAGCCAGCTCCTCAACTGCTGAGCCGGCTCCACGCTCCTCTGCCTCAATTTTATTATATACACACACATACATAGACACACACATACATACATATACACACACACATACATACACATACACACATACATACACACACATACATACACACACACACAAACATACACACACACATATACACACACAATACATACACACACACACACATACACACACACACATACACACACACACATACACACACACACATATATACACATACACACACACGCACACACATGCATATGTACGTACATGCATACATATGTACATACATATGGGCACATGAGTGCAGGCACCCTCAGAGGTCAGAAATCTCACATCCCTCTGGATCTGTAGTTACAGGCCGTTGTGAGCTACTTGATGTGGGTCCACGGCACCGAAGTCCTCTTGAAGAGCAGTATGTACCTGGACATTTAATAGCTAAGCCATCTCTCCAGCCCCTGCCTCAGTTTTTAAAGATTAGAGATGTACCTAATTCAATCTACTGCATACAAAACACCAATACCCACATTCTATTGCTGTGCGAGAAATTATCATACTTAGATCAGATTTTCTTCCTTTATTCAGAGACTGGGTGAGCCTGAACTCCCTATCATCCAGCCTCCACCTCTGGAACAGCTAGGATCACAGGCCTGTGTACCTCACCACCTTATTTTAGGTGGGAATAGAACTCAGAGTCCCTGGTATGTGAGGCCCTGAGCCACTGTCCACTGAGCTACCCAGCCAGCACTGTAGGACCATGTGTAGATGCTTCAATATCCCTGTTACTTCACCGGTTCAGTTCCCTGCAGTGACAGATTGAGGGCGACTTTGCCCTGATGACAGGGGAGACCCATCTAAGGTCTTGGCCTATGGCCTCCTCCATTTAAGCAAAGGAAAGCTCCCTCCCATGTCCCCACCCCACCCCCAACACAAGCTGGTGAAAACTCCCTGTTTTTGAAAGGCCTAGTTCATTAGATTATCTCCTCGAAGACGATCCCTTCTTGATTAATCAAAACCAACTGATTTAAAACATAAATACACCTTCCAAATCCCAACTGCCACAAGATAATGTAATTGTGGACATAAGGTGGTATCTGAATAGCATCTAGTTTCGGGGCAGAGGGCTCAGCTGAGGACTCTGTGTAGCACAGCACCTCCTGACAACCCTGCTTTGAGGCTCTTACAGAGTCCTGATCTGCAGGAAACAGGCTAAGGATTCACACACGTGAGTGTGATGTAATGGGAGACAGGAGACTGCCGCTCTGTCCTGTTGTCATGCCACAGTTCCACAAAGCTGGGGATAGTGGTGGCATCTGTGGTCCCAGTATTTGAGAGGCCGATGCGGGAGGATTACCACAAGTACCAGGCCATTCTGATCTACATGGTGGAAACCAAGCCAGCCAACCAAACAAGTGACAAGAGATTGTCTTTTAAAAAAAAAAAAAAACCAACAAAAACCAACAAAATAACCTGCACACTTAAAAAGCAGAAAGTTTGCATACATACAAGTATATGTATGGACATAGGAGTGCATGTGTGAGCATAGGAGCGCATGTGTGCATGTGATTGCATGTGTGCACATACAAGTGTCAGTAGATTTGGCTGCTTACTTTCATCTTCCTTTAGTAAATATTTTAAGTAAAATTTTGCAATTTTTTTAAAACCAAAATATAATTAATCAATTTCTCTCTTCCTTCTCTTTCCTCCAATCCCTCCCTGGGTAACAGCCCTCCTCCTTCAGCTCCTTTCAAACTCCTGGGCTCTTTTAAATGTAATTTATTTTTAATTGATATAAAGACATAAAACTGCACAGATTAATGGAGTACAATATGATGTTTTGATACATTGTACAACACTCAAATACAATTAAGCATATAGGCAGCTCAGTCTGTAACACACCTCCCATGCAAGCATTGAGGACCTGAGTTAAGATCCCAGCACCCACACAAAAGCCACGTGAGGCAGCATGCACCTGTGTCCCCAGCGGATGGGGCAGGGACAGGCAGATCTGAAGGACCCACTGGTCAGACTATCTGACTGAAACAGGGATCTCTGGGTTCAGTGAAAGTCCCTGTCTCAGAAAACACAGTGGAGGAGCTGGGGAGATGGCTCCTCCCAAGCCTTACATGGTGGCTCATAACCATCTACCACTCTAGTTTCTGGGATCTGATGCCCTTTTGACCTCTGCAAGCATTGGGCATGCGTGTGACACACATGCATACTTGCAGGGAAAACACACATGCGCATACAAATAAAAGCAAATCTTAAAACATATTAAGATGGAGAAAGACACTCTGATCAGTCTCTGGCCTCCAACATGCAGATACAGATGAGTTCACATATACACACACACTCACCATACACACATGTGTGTATACACACAGACACACCATACACACACACTCTACACACACACACAGAGACAGACACACACACAAGCACAACATAATACACAGAGAGAGAGACAGACACACACACACAAGCACAACATACATACACTCACACACACATAGACAGACACACACACACACAAGCACAACATACATACACACACACATAGAGACAGACACACACACACACACAATGCAGAAAGAGAGGACACAAGGGTCAAGGCACTGCCAGCAGCAAACATTTAAACTAACCCCTAAAAAGTTAAAGTTGGGAGAGGCTGAAGGCCTCCTGGGGCTAGGAATAGAGCTCTGTGGCAGAGGGCTTACTCAGCAAGCCCAAGGCTTGGGTTTGATCCCCATTACACCAACAAAAACAAAAAGAGGAGCCCAGTGATAGCTCAGTGAGCACAGTTTGCCATGCAAGCCTAAGGACCTGGATCTGTCCTTATTAAAAACAAAAAACAAAAAACAAAACCCTGGGCATTGTGGCTGTAATATCATACTACTGGGAGAAGCAAAGACAGCCAAATTCCAGTGTCTCACTGGCCAATCAGGCTAGGGGAATTGGTGAGTTCCCAGGTCGAAGAGAGATCCAGTCTCAACAAAAAAGAAAGAGAAAGAGAGGGAAGAAGGGAGGGAGGGAGAGCAAAGAAGAGAGGAAGGAGAGTAGAGGGAGGGAGGAGGGAGGGTGGGAGGAGGGAGGGAGGGGGAGGGGAGGGAGAGAGGTTAAGAAGAAAGGAGGGACAGGAGGTTTCTGTGAGTTCAAGCCCAGCCTGCTCCATGCAGAGTGTTCCAGACCAGCTAGGACTACATTGTAAGATAGTCTCTCAAAAGGAAAAGGTGGGGGAATAGAAGGCAATGGCTCAGTGGCCTTGCAGAGCATCTGAGTTCAGTGTTCCCAACACCACAAGGAGGCTCACCATCATCTGCAACTCCAGTTCCAAAGAATCTGATGCTCTCTTCTGAACTCCATAGGCACCAAGCATGCACAGGATACACAGATGTACATGCAGGCAAAACATCCATATGCACATTCATAAATGTGGCCTTCCCAGCCTTGAGCAGGCTGAACAGACCTTGAGCACTCTCCACAATGGACCTTATCAACTTTGGTGGAGTCATCTGCTTTGGTTGCACACACATGTTCCCACAGGAACTTAGAATATTAGGACTGCCATGCTGACCCTACTTTGCAACATCCTCCAGCTGAAACAAAGGATGGGTTCTTCGGGCTTTCCATATGTAAATGCAGTGCTGAATATTAAACTTGGAGCCTTGATCAGAACCTTGTCGTGGCTTCATTCTTCTCACGCCCCCCCCCCCGGTCTCTTTTTCATTTCCAGCCCCCCTTTCAGGTACACCCAGTTTGTCCTTGGCCACTGGACATACATAAATAAAATCTTTTTCTAAAAACTCCAGATTTGCTTGGAGAACACAAAAATAAAAGTACAGATAAGCAAACATGCTTGGCCTGAGACAGTGAATGCTAGACTGAGAGATGAGTAAATGCAAAGTCATTTAGAACTTTCTGACGTTTCCCAGACAGTTGTAAGTCCCTGCTCTCAAGAAGCTGACAAAACACTCAGACATCCCAACAAACAAAAGTACTGAGCTAGGCAAGCCTCCCCATGACCTGGGACAGGTGGTGTTGAAGACACCCTGCGGTTTCCCTTTGACCAGGCTTTCCACAGAGCATTCCAGGCCAAAGTACAGACAGGAAGGGGCAGAAATGGCGTCACTTCCATTCTTTGCATTACTTACTTGCAGCCTCATTGGTTAAGTGCATAGGTTGCTGAGCCAGACCACCTGTGCTGGATTCCTGCTCCTGAGTCCCCAGATCTGGGAGACTTCAGGCAAGTTCAGCATGTCTCTGCTCCTTGGATTCTTTATACAAATCAGGAACCTCAGCAGTTTATACTTAAGGTGGATGATGTCAGAAGACAAGGAGTTAATCATTGTGCAAACGCTTAGTAGATGGCAGATAATAAATGTTACCTATCAATGATGCTAGTGGCATTTCTATCCAGAAAAGAAACACTTCTTGAAAACCTCAACTATTCGTTTGTTACATATTTTCTTTTTGTTAAGCTAAAACCTTGTAGAAACTCCCTTGTAAGGAAGATTTTATTGAAGGGGAGGGTACATGCCACTGACTACATGTGGAGGTCAGAGAGCAACTTTGGTTTTTCCCTGTTTACGTAGGTCTTAGGCATCAAAATCAAGCCACCCGGCTTGCATGGCAAGCATCTTAACCCACTAAGCCATCTCGCCAGCCCTGTAGAGACTATACTTGATGTGTCTCTATATCCCCAGAACTTAGTCTATGTGTATATCCATAACAGGCCCTGATGGTAACTCTCCTTCCAGGTGGCAAGGGAGGGACCCCCGACATCTGTCTAATGACCTCTTCATTGCAGCTCTTATTCTGTGATTCTTGAGCTTCCTCTGCCTTTCTTCCTAGTCAAGCTACTGTGCACCAGGGATACTCACTGACTAGCTGTGTGCTCTGCTCCCTTCCCTGAAAGGTTTCTTGTTCTCCATAAGTACAATTGCTGCCAAATAAATAAAAGATTTTAAAAATAAATTTTAAATTTTTTATTAGCCATTCCATTCATTTACATCTCAAATGTAAACACTTCTGCATCTGAGCTGGAAAGATGGCTCAGCAGTAAGAGCATTGGCTACATTTGCAGAGGACCTGGGTTCAGTTCCCAACACCCACATGGAAACTCATAACCGCCGGTAGCACCATTTCCATGGGATCTGATGCCCTCTTCTGAATCCCGCAGGCACTGCACACATGTGGTACACCTAAACTCATACACACAGACACATTAAAAAGAAAAATCAGTCAATGGAGACCAAGGAGAGGCTGGACTTGTAGATCACTGGCCCCACACACATTCAGGAGATGTAACCAGCTCCACAGAGCTTCAGGGCCTGAGGAAATCCTGCACACATACTTGGGTTATCAAGTAACACCATGCTGTGGTACTCTGGGGTTGAGAAATGGCTGAGGAGAGGAAGGGAGTGAAATGAGCAGGGTAGGGGCAGCCTTCCATGAAAGTTTCCTTTGTAAAAGTCAAGGTTCCTTTCACCCTACTAATAGACACTCTGCCTTTCACCCCAAGACTAGAAATGCACAAAAATAAGGAACCAGAGCCTGAGTACTGAGTTTTGGAAGAAACAAAAGAACAAACTGCTAGAATTTACATAGAAGCATAAAAGGTCAAAGGCAAGTTCCTCTGTGTACAACATGCCCTCTGGCCTGAGCCTCTAGACAGAGGCTGGGACATGACCCGGTCTGGATTACTAGGAGATCATTAACTAACTGCCTGGCCACAGAAGGAAACTCAGACTTCCCAGAAATTCCCTCTACTCATTTCCCCAGAGTTATCACTGAGAAGATAAGTCTGGGTACACTCTCAGCTCTGGAGTTTAGGAGCTCTTTGCTGTAAAAAGGGTGGCAGAAGGAAATCACAGAGCAGAACTGGATGCTGGAGAGAATGTCCACAAATGGCAGCCTGGGCATGATTTGTTTAAAGGCCAAAGTCTCATGAATCAAACCAGACTTCCTTCACAGTCTGGGCTATGTGTGATGAAAGCTTTGTCTCACAGCTGGAGCCTAGATGGAACTCAGAGTTCTCCATGCTTGGGGCTACAGCAAACAAGATCAAGAAGACCAATAAATACAAAATATTAGGCACCCAGGAATACCCAGGCATGATTATAATCAACGAAATTGGCTTTATTATATATAGGTCTCAGACTGGTAAGCCTACATGATATGTGATCAAAATACTTTAGATACTTGTGGGCCTTCATTCTGGGAGCTTTCCTCAGGGATCTCTGGCCCGGCCAAATGCGAAGGTTCAGGCAAAAGGGAGAGCGAGAGCAGAGACAGAGTCTCCTCCGCAACTGCCGCCTCAGTTGCTCCGAGACTGCACCCACCACCCTGCGCTAAGTCGGCCTGGGCTGAGCCCACGGGAGGCCAGCTAGCCAGTGAGGAGTGCGGGAAGCATCTGGTGGAGTTCGGGAGAGCAGACCTCTTCCCAAGCAGCAGTGTTACAGCTCTTATGATAGAAGCTCTCAGACGACGGAGTAGTTCTCACACCTTTATTCCTTCTGGATGGGGATCTCTCCTACACAGGTTGGGATGGTCTAATATACAGTTTGGGATGGGTCAGGGGGCTGACGACAGGTACTTCCCATTGGCTTGGTCTGGGAGTTTAAGGGCACCTTATGTGCATGTGGGAGGGCTTGGTGTTGCCCCTACTTGACAGACCTCACAAGACAGGCCTCTCTACAGGGGGCTGTGGAGGTTGTAGCTGTTTGACAAGAGCCTTCCCGGAACTTTGGCAAAAACATTTTCCGGGCCCTTGCGAATTACTCCGCCGGGTCTCCCAGAGTTTTCAGCCTGTGCTCAACCGGATGCCAGACTGCCTGCCAGACCACTGTCCCACAGATACTGACAGGAATTTAAATAGATTGAGAAGACCTGCCCGGTGGCTCATGGAATAAAGACAATTGCCACCAGGCCTGACCTGAGTTTGATCCTTGGGTAAAGGGAAAGAATCAACTCTAGAAGGTTGTCTGTCCTCTGATCTCTACATATAAATAAACAAATATCATAAAAAATGACATTTGTAATAAAATATCACAAATATATTATTAGATACATTTATTCCTAGGAAACTATTTTCAGGGTACCCACATTTATCTGTGCATGGTGTATTTGTGAAAAGAATCTGACGGGAACCCTCATATACGTCATACTTTGTTATGCTAATTTCCTTATGCTTTTTTATATAGGATGAAGAAGCATACAATACTGACAGGACTTGAGGAGGCCACATCCCCACTGGAAGCTTTCCTGGGTAACTGCATCCACAAGCTCCATTTGGTTCAAAGCAGAAGGGTGGGAGTAGAAATGGGCAGAAACAGAAACTCTATTGTCCCTCACTGCTAAGAAGATCCTCAGACCTTCCTTATCATACGTAAAACGCTTAAGCCTTGCTCCTTAGCTGACTACTTCATTTGCATTGTGATGCCTAAAGAAACTCCATTTGATGCTAGGCATCCATCTTGGTGCCACTAGCCATGTGTCTCTGACTCCAGTCCCTGGAAGATAAGTTCCCAGTAACCCTGACTCTGTGATCCTTGCCCCAAAAATGTAGGGCCATGACTATCTACTTGTCATGATATGAAAAATGATTTTTTGGCTTTTATAACTTGCTTATGCAGATACCCAAAGATTGTTTTGAGTTGTATTAACCACTTAACTTGGCAGAATAGACCAGTGTTTGCTTGCTTGTGCAGACGTTAAAGGTCTTCTTGCAGTTTTCCTGTTTAAAAATCCTCCCCTCAAGCCCTTTCTCACGGCAATCTCAGCAATCTCACATTTGGCAGATTGTTCATCCTGCTAGCAACTAATCAATAAATCTTTAACTACAATTGCATTGAGTCTATGGTCTTTTCTCAGGAGTCACAAAGAAGAGAAGGTCGTCTCACTCTAAAACAAAGAAAACGGCCCAAGAGAAGACACTGCCATTTAAATAACTAAAATATAAACTTTATGTGCTTTCAGATTTATAAGCTTATTGCATATGGTTAAAAATCTGTAAAACAAAATCCATAAAGAAAACAAAAACAACATGCTGCCAATATTTTGTGAGTTCCTGTAATGTCTGGTTTTTATAGTTTTCTGTTTAATGGTCTCTAGGTTACAGACATTTATATTATTCTGCAACTTAATTAAGCTGAGAAAAAGGTACTAAGCTTTTTAGGTTGTCTGCCTCCACACGCAGACACAAACAAACCATTAAAATCTCTCTATACTAGCCAGCAATGGTGGCACATGCCTTTAGTCCGAGTGCTCAGGAGGCAGAGGCAGGCAGATCTCTGGGAGTCTGAGGCCAGCCTGCTCTACAGAGTGAGTTCCAGGACAGCCAGGGCTACACAGAGAAACCTTCCCCTGAAAAACAAAACAAAACAAACCCCCCAAATCTCTCTATTAATAACTTCAGACATGTCTGTTTAAAATAATCTAAGCTGGACTTGTTAAAAGTTAGAATTACTTCAATGAACAAGATAGGCAGGTTCACTGGGCCTTCACCTAAGCATTCAGTCACTCCTTCTCACTAGTAAGCCCTAATGGTAGTAGGCCTCAACGTTTTCTGGAGAATCTTGGGTGTACAGGCTAAATACTAAAAATAACAAGGGCTCCACCTATGCAACTAGTGGGGAAAGTCTCCGGGTACTAACGTCCCCTTAGGAAACATTTCATACAGTAAGTGGTACACTTCTTTGTTACAGTCATTTCTCATGTTATTTAGTTATTTAATCAAAACAAATTTTTATAAAAACTCAGATGACTGAACGTAATCACAGATGTCTAGCTCTTTGGCTTGTTCCCTCCTTCCTTCTTGGTTCTTATTTATAAAACAATGTTGTTGTATTCAAGGCCATGAATATTCAAAGTTCTTGATGAAATGCAAACTTTCTCTTGGGATCTAAGACCACTAGAGGTGGAGAGAGAGACATGTAAAATTCCAAGCAACCTAAAACTTGACCTAAACCTAAAAGTTAACCTAAAACTTGAACCAAAAGATTAATAGTTAAAAAACAAACAACCCTATACACAGGCAATCTTAATTTGCTATTGCAAGTTTATAGGAAACTTAAAATCAACTCTTATTAGCTCCTTTTGAGACTAAGGAGACAACAGGCCTCTGAGATACTTTAGATTAGGATGGATTTTTACATGATGATTTTTATCCTAAAATTTTTTAGATAAAAACAACATGTGTTTAATAAATAAAATACATTTGATAAATAAAGTCTACTTAGGTTAACAGTAGCTGACTTGAAGATCTATGTCAGGCCTCTTGGTCTTTGCTAACCTCACAAAGCTTTAGCCATTGGCTAAAATGAGTCATACAAGAAACTGTGATATTCTCTGTGCTAGGAAAGGATGAAGAAAATAGGCTCCCAATCTCTCTGTGGACTGCATTTATGATTTTATAAAATTCCCAGTCTCTCTATGAGCTCTATGATTTAAAGCTTTATTTTGATACTAAGAGAGCTTCAGTGCAAAAATTATAATTTATAACAGGAATAAAACTGTAGAATCCTAATTCCGTAAAAGCTGCTAACCTGACAGCCATAATGGCTGGACCCAGCCCCTCCAGACATGCTGGCAAGCTCTTCCCTACAGAGAAAATAAGCCCAAGCTCAGGACTTAAAAACCCACCAGTCCCTGAGCTCAAAATCCCATCAATCCCCGAGTTCACCCCAAACTCAGGATATGAAATCCCACCAATTCCCACCCTGAAAACTTTGTCCCACTACCACCACTGAGATAACCCTATATAAGCCTGCTTCCCTCCCACCAGAGGCAGCCAAACTGTCCCCAATTGGTTTTTGATCAATAAATAAAGACGCCAGCAGCCAATGGCTGGGCAAAGGGAGACAGGGCAGGACCCTTAGAGTTGTGCAGGCTAGGACACAGGGAGAAGAAGGAGGATCACCATGATACGGTGGGAGCCGGATCAGATTTAGAGCTACAGGAGAGAGAGCCAATGAACCATGTAAGAATTCAGGTAAATGGCCACTGGCCACTTCCCCATTGGGCCTGGGGTAGCAGGCTGAGGATTAGAACTGCCCAGCCATTGAGCTAGACTGCATATTTAAAAATAAGCTTGTGTGTGTGTGTGTGTGTGTGTGTGTGTGTGTGTGTGTGTTTCATTCACAGATCCAGGAGGCTGCTGGGCGGGTGGGTGGAGGAGCACAACCCGCCAGGAGCATAAAGCAGAGCAGCTAAAAGCTCATGCTACGTTTACCTTTGTCAGAGACGGTTTTGTCTTAGGGAACCTTCTCTTCCCTCCTTCTCCATCTCCTCCTCCATTTTTAGATGTAAGCAATGAAGCCCAGGGCCTTTCCCACTCTAGGCTAGTGCTTTAGCAGTGAGCTATATTCCCTCTAGGGGATTTTTAAAAAAGATTTATTTATTTATTATATGTAACTACACTGTAGCTGTCTTCAGACACCCCAGAAGAGAGCATCGGATCCCATTACAGATGGTTGTGAGCCACCATGTGGTTGCTGGGATTTGAACTCATGACCTTCAGAACAGCAATCGGCACTCTTAACTGCTCAGCCATCTCTCCAGCTCCCCCTCTAGGGGATCTTATTGTTTTCCACTGATGATAACATCTGGGTCAGGCTCCAAAACAAGTTATGTCTTTCCAAGGTCTTGCTTGCCAAGGTCTGGGGATGCGGCTCAGGGCCAGAGCGCTTGCCTGGTACCTGAAAAACCCCACGTGCATTCCCAGCACCATGCATGTACACATAAATACATGCATAGACACACAGACAAACACAGACACACAGACACACACACACTAAAGCATTCATTACACCTACCTTTACTAAAACAATAGCCTCTTCATTGCCCACTTCAAAATCCTTTCTCTTTCCCTGGATCACTGGGAATTTAAGTCATTTTAATGAAATTTAGGAAATGATTGGAAATTATCCTAGAGAGCAGGTAACTATTCCCAGCAAATGGCTTGCTAGCTTTCAACCATAGCCTTGGGGAAATAACTAGAAATGAGAAACAAACCTAAGACAAACACATGTTCATCATAGCAACACTTATCAGAGAGAAAACTGGAAACAAAGCAGATTGTCAACAAGACTCCAAAATCTGAAATTGTTTCTGATTCAGGTAATCCAAGTGCCTTCAAAGCTAAGGATGACCTTGAACTCCTGGTCTTTCTGCCTCCACTTCCCAAGTGTGGAGATGACAGATATGCCCTATCACTCCTGGCTTGTTTTGTTTGGTTTAGATTTCAAGATGAAGTCTCACTCTGTGGCCCAAGCGATGCTCCAGCATCATCGTCAAACTTGCTGGGATCACAGGCAGGGGCCACACTCAGCTCAAAGTCTGAAACTCTTGCAGTGTCCTGTGATACCAAAAGTAAAAGGCTCTGCGGCTGACCTCGTGAGACTGTCTCAGTCACAAAGCCAGTGTGGCCTCCCATTCTCAGCATTCTTTAGCGGTCACTAGCTCTCTGTCGGGGGCTGTGGTATGCCCAGATCCCCTCAGGAAAGCAAACATAAATGGCAGTACAACAGGCTGGGATCTGATGCAGGACTTGCAGACAGCCCACGATGCCCCACATGTGGCCAATCCCCACTCGTGTCATTCACTGTGCGCTGTTGCTTACCCTGTGCCGTACAGAGCAGTATTGCTGAGAATGTCAAAGATCATGGGTATGCCGTCTCACATCTGTAATATCAATACTCAGGAGACTGAGGCAGGAGGATGACAGGCTTGAGGTCAGCCTGAGCTGCACAGCAAGACCCTAACTCAAAACGAGCAAATGTCAAAAGACTCGGAAGACACCCCTATAGTTAATAGTCAAAGAAAAGGAGGACATGCTTATGTACCGGTTGGAGAAACTGGACAGGGCTGTGTGAAATGTCTTACAGAAGAACATTGTTGGGCTGGAGAGATGGCTCAGCAGTTAGGAGGACTGACCGCTCTTCCAGAGATCCTGAGTTCAATTCCCAGCAACCACATGGCAGCTCACGACCATTTATAGTGGGATCTGATGCCCTCTTCTGGCACACTGGGATCTCTTCTGTATGTGCAGATAGAGCACTCATATAAACAAATAAATAAATCTTTTTAAAAATATATTCTTGGATGGCCATCATATAGGGTCTGGACTGACAGACAGACAGCAGGAAAAACTGTTTGAGTTCCACACTTAAAGTGAGGAATAGAAGTTAATGAAAGGTGGACAGACAGAGTGACATTGACTGGTCTCTATTGTCAGCATCATTGCAGGATCCTAATGACAAAAGCAGCAAAGAGCCCAGGATGCTCTCAGAAGGGAAGGTATTGGAGCTGCTCACCAGGCCCGCTGAAGAGACTTAGACACGGGGCTGTAGATGCAATGAACTCTTAAAAATGATTTTGTATCTTTACTAACAAGTGCCTTTCTGATTGTGCATCTTAGCTTTTAATGACTGAGCCGTCTCTCCAGACCTGCTGAACCTTTTTGAAAAAGCCAAATTCTCAACTTGACTGTTAGGAAACTATTGTAAACCTTCAAAGCTTTATTGAGAGGGCTGGAGAGACAGCTCCATGGTAGCAGCACTTGTTGCTCTGAGTTTAGTACCTGACACTGAGCCTGTAACCACAGCTCCAGGGGACCCAACACCTCCCTGCCTCCTGGGGCACCTGCACTCACCTATGCAGAAACAAACATATACACATAATTAAAAGTTAAAATCAACCTACCCTGTTTCCCCCGTACTCCCTCCCTCCATCTTCTTCCTCTGACCTCTACAAGTCTGCCATGGCACTCATGTACCCATTTAATCACACACACACAATTTAATTAATTTTTAAAATGTGGCAGAAATTTAAAACTAAGAGATTATTTTAAAAATATGGAGCTGGGGAGATGGCTCAGCAGTTCAGAACCTTCTCTTCCAGAGGACCTAGGTTCAGCTCCCAGAACCCACATGGCTGCTCACAGCCATCTGTAACAACAGTTCCAGGGAATCCAAGATTCACTTTTGGCCTCTGAGGACGCTCTACACTCATGGTGTACAAAGAAACGCGCAGGCAAAATACCTGTAGATACAATAATGATGGTGAGAAAAGGATTAAATAACGCTTTTTAAAATCTCCTAACCTGGCAAATGGGATTGCAAGAAATAAAACAGCAATGCCCCAAAGGAAACCAGCAGCAGAGTAAGCAGAAAACTCACAGAAAGAGGGAAATCGTCCTCCAACGTCACACAAGAAACTGACACATGGAAAGAAAGAACTGTGGGCCTAGAGCAGTAGCTCCGTTGGCAGAGTTCTTGCCTAACATGTGGGAATCCCTGGGTTCAATGAACTAGAGGGGATCGTGAGATCAGGAGGGAGAGATCTTAAGGGAAAAAGGAAGGAAGTGAGGGCGTCCATGTAAGAAAGCAGAGGGGGGCCTGGGAGAGGAGAGGAAGCAGGCAGGTGGGGGAGGGGACTGAAGAACGGGAGCAAGTTAGAGCAAGGTCCAATGACACCAAAGCATAAAGATCCATAATGGACCCGTTACTCTGTGTGATGTCTTTTGTTGTTGGTTTTCAAGACACGGTTTCTCTGTATAGCCCTGGCTGCCCTAGAACTCACTCTGTAGACCAGGTTGGCCTCAAACTCAGAGATACGCCTGCCTCTGCCTCCTGAGTGCTGGGACTAAAGGTGTACACTGCCACTGCCATGTTTCTGTATGATGTCTTAAATTTTCAATTAAAAAAAAAAGATAAACAAAGAAAAGCTCACAATCTAGAGAAAAACTCTAGAGACCATATCCAATATGTATATAGACTATATATATATATATATATACACACACACACACACATTTGTGTGTGTGTGTGTGTGTGTGTATAATGTCAATCTCCACACTGTAGTCCCACCATCTTAAAAAGATTCTTAAGAAACAGAAGCCTTAAGATACAGTTAGACTGTGTCCTTCAAAATGAAATAATAAAATTATGCTATAGCTTCGAAAAACTATCAACAAAGCTAAGCTGTGTCTATGTCTCCAGGAGGTGGGATAAGGAAACCCATTTTTTCCTGCTTTACAGTTTTCCATAATAAATAAGCCATCTGCAAAATCACACTTTTTCTTGACCGTCTGTCTGCCTTCGGGGACTTCCATTTACAGAGCCCCTGAGCACTTAGCCAATATGCACCCAATGAACTGATCTGTAGAGTGAGCAGCCATCTCCTCACTGGGAGCAAACACTAATGAAGCTCACAGTAAAAGCTGTGGAAGACTCAGAAAGGCAACTTCTCCTTGCCCAGACAAGCACTTGCCTTGCTGCCTTCAAAGACTCTGGTAAGAATCAAATAATTCTCGCATTGCAAGTTGGGAAACTACAGGAAGAATTTGCAGCCAGGGCCATACAGCTGTGGAGTCAGAGACAGGAGGATTCTTTCCTTGAGCCTAGGATTGGGGGACCTGTCTGGATAACACATTGACGAATCCTGTATCTACAGAGAAGCAGTAAGAGGCCACTGTTACCTTTGTCCTTTTGGACAATTGAAAAACAGGAATAATGTAAAACAGAAGTTCATCCAATAGCCGCTCCTTCCTTGGAGCTGGAGAGATGACTGGGCGCTTAAACACACTGACTCTTGCAGAGGTCCCAAGCTCAGGTCCCAGTGCCCACATGGTGATTCACAACCATTTGTAACTCCAGTTCCAAGGGATCCATTGTGTTCTTCTGACCTCCAAGAGCACCAAGCATGAACACGGTACACACGCAGGCAAAACACTCATATATATAAAGAATAAAATTAATAAAAACCCTCTTCTCTCCTGGTGTCACTTTCTGGAAGGTTTGTGGGGGAGGCGGCCAGGGAGACTGTTACTCCCCAGAAGGCTGGAATCCGTGTCCATTGGTCCTTCTGAACCCGCATAGATGCCACCAAGGGCGCTATACCACAGAATGTAGCTTCCCGAAGAGGGACCTGGCAGCCATGGGAAAGGTGCCTACCAGGATGGCGACAAGCCAGCCCAGATCTGCTTCAGCAACATTTCTGCTGCCAAAGCAGTAGCTGATGCCATTAGAACAAGCCTTGGACCTAAAGGAATGGACAAAATGATTCAGGTTGGAAAAGGCGATGTGACCATTACAAATGATGGTGCCACCATTCTGAAACAAATTAGAACCCAGCAGCTGAATGCTCATGGAACTGTCTAAAGCTCAAGACATAGAAGCAGGGGATGGCACCTCATTGGTTGTCATCATTGCTGGCTCTCTTTTAGACTCCTATACCAAACTTCTGCTGAAAGGTATACATACATCCAATCATCATTTCCTAGTCATTCTAGAAAGCTTTGGAAAAGGGTCTTGAAATCCTTACTGGCATGTGCAATTGAGCGACAGAGAAAACTTTGTTAAATAGTTTACACTCCATTGAATTCCAAGGTTGTCTCTCAATATTCAAGTCTACTCTCTCCAATGAGTGTCAATGCAGTGATGAAAGTGATCGACCCAGCCACAGCTACCAGTGTGGATCTTGAGATATTCAAATAGTTAAGAAGTTTGGTGGGACAACAGATGACCATGAGCAGCTGGGAGGCCTCATTCTCACACAGTGAGTGGCACGTTCTGGCATAACAAGAGTTGAAAAGGCTAAGATTGGGCTTATTCAGTGTTGCTTATCCGCTCCTAAAACAGATACAAATAACCAAATAGTAGTATCTGACTACGCCCAGATGGATCAAGTGCTTCGAGGAGAGAGAGCCTATATTTTAAATTTGGTGAAGCACATTAAGAAAACAGGATGCGATGTCCTTCTCATAGAGAAGTCTATCTTAAGAGATGTGCTTAGTGATCTCGCATTACTTTTTCTAAATAAGATGAAGATCATGGTGGTTAAGGACATTGAAAGAGAAGACATTGAATCCATCTGTAAGACAACTGGAACCAAACCAGTGGCTCACATTGACCAGGTAGGTCACTGCTGACACGCTGGGTTCTGCTGAGTTAGCAGAGGAAGTTTAAATGGTTCTGGAAAATTATTCAAGATTGCAGGTTGTACAAGCCCAGGCAAAACAGTTGCAATTGTCGTATGTGCTTCTAACAAATCGGTGACTGAAGGAACTGAGTGCTCCAGTAGTGATGCTCTCTGAGTTATCTGATGCTTCGTAAGGAAGGGAGCTCTTATTGCAGGGGGTGACGCTCCAGAAATAGAGTTGGCCCTCAGACTGACTGAGTGCTCTCCAACACTGAGTTACCAGTGTAGAATCTTACTGTATTCGTGCTTAAGGGAAATATTAAATATTTGCTTTTAAACTAAATAATAATAATAATAATAATAATAATAATAATAATACCCTTTCCCAAACAGTTCACTAATCTCCCCATCTCTCCAGATGTCCCAAGGTCATGTCCCCTGGGATATTACACAATTCAAACTGATAAAAGAAATCTCTGATCACAGCCTTCCTTGCACACACGTGGGGTTCTTACAACAGGAAATAAGACTTTGTGGCTCTTAAATGATACCTCTACCTCCAGCTTCCTCTTAAATTCATTCTTTATTGATAAGCTAAAAATCCCTGTGGTTTTGGTTGAACATGGTGGTGCATACCTTTAAGTCCCAATACTTGACAGACAAGCAGGAGGATCTCTCTCAGTTTAAGGACAACCAGGTATCCACAGGGGGTTCCAAGCCTGCCAGGGCTATGTAGTAAGACTTTGTCTCAAAAAAAAAATCCTGCCTTTTATAATCAAGACTTTGGTAGCATGAAAATTCTCTCCAAATATCACACAATCCAACTTCCTACTTTAAAATTGAATGTCAGAATAAGTCACCAAACCAAGGCCATCCTCCCCTCTCAGAAACCTTCTGATCCAGGGTTGGAGAGATGGCTTCATGGTTAAAAGCACTGGATACTCTTCCTGAGGACCCACATGGCAGCTCCCAACTGTCTGTCTCTCCAGTTCCAGGGCATCTGATGCCCTCTCACACACAAGCAGGCAGAACACCAGTGTACGCAAAATAAGAATAAATAATTTTAAAAATTAAAAAAGAACAACTTCTGATCCCAAGCCCCTTGGCATGGCATAAGGTCTTTACAAGCTGACCTCACCCTGCCTACTGGCCTTGTGCAGACACCCTTGAGTGCGTGCCAGCTTTTACACATGAGCATGATCACTTGGTCAGGAAGTGGTCCCTGACTAGCTGGGCATCTAAGGCAGCTCTCCTACTCCAAACCCAAAGCTCTCGGTGCCCATGACAGGGCTGTGCCAGGTGAACTATGCTTGCCATGTTAGTTTGCACCCTTTCTAGATCATACGCCCTTAAATCGAGGGGTTGGACTTTGTTTTGGGGTGAGCGATAAGATCCCAGATAGCTGTAACCCGGTCAGTGCCTTGGATTGGGCAGGAGTGTCAGATGGGTCACTGGGCAAGCTGTTCACCTGGCAGGGCAGAGGGCCAAAGCACACATGGCAAAGGAAACACACAGCTTAATGCTAGCTTCCTCTGAAGCCAACATGTGGGGTTTACCCCTCCTCCCTGCAGTGTCTCCTCCATCCTTACGTCCCTTCAAATAGTAGCCCCACTATGCTCCACTCACCCCCTCTTACGTTTATCTCACCCCTAAGCAAAGCAGCAAGTCTTTAGGAAATAAAAGGCCAGAATCTCTGAAGGAAGTCCCAGAAAGTGGTTCTTGAGCAACTGGTTTGGAGTGGGAGCCCTTCCCTAGGGCCACTCACTCACTGTGGCCCATGTTTTTCTTTCAGGACCTGTCAGGCAACTTTGGAATCAAGATATTCGCCAATAAGCCTGTCTGACAGAACAGGATTAGAAGAAACCCTGGCACCTTGCAAACCCCAGGTTAGTGGAAAGCTCCATCTCACTCCCACCTCACTCCGTCTCAGGGAAGCATCTTCCACACATAAGGTCGAAGCCCAGCACTGCAGGGAAGACACATCTCTCTTTTCTGGTGCTAACACTGACATCAGTGAGTGACTTCTGTTTTAGAAGCTCTGTACCTGCTGCTTTAAGCCTTTTTACTCTGTTACTCCTTGTTACACTGTCATGGGTTACACAATCTACCCGAGCAGCTAGAGACATGGGCTCTCGGGTGGGCGAGGCCTGTTCATAATCCCAACTCTGACAATCATGAGTTACAGCCATGGAGGCCACATTACTTACAACTCTTCTACGTGAAAAATGATGCCAATAATCTCTCGAGATGCTGATGATTCATTCGGTGAATGTCAAGTGCTTGCTACCTGTCAGCTATCAGAACTGGTTGGGGGCTCCTCATCATGGTGTAGAGACTGGAACGGAGGTTCTGGGAGCTCATACCAACTGTCCACAGCAAATAAAATACTAAGTGAGATTAAATCCAAGTGCAGTGCACCTGACTCTAAAGGCCCTTACCGCCCAGCACTTGGACTCCCTACCTTCCCTAGGTCAAGTCTTACTTAAGGAACAATTGCACTGGTCAAAGGGTCACAACAGACTCAGGACAGAACTAGTTCCCTGGGCCACCCTAGAGACATGGGAATTGGAAGGACTCACAACCAGCACAAGAATATGAGGTCCAGGGAGTTTTCACTTCCCCTGCCCTTCTTCATTTTAACTAAGTGAGAGCAGACTAATAGTATCTAAGGAGGTAAAAAGAAGGATGAAGTCACCAAACAGCGTTATAAAGCCTAAATTAGAAAGGGGAAAAACTCCAGCTGTGCTTCTTGGCACCTGGGTGTGGTAGAGTTGGTTTAGTGTGAGAACATCAGACAAAACCTTGGCACTAGGCCATCCCTCACTTCTCTTTCCCCACCCTGAACAACCACCTATCATGCTAGCTCAAAGAAAGTAAAGAGATTGTAGTTTCATAGAGAACTCTTTTCAAGCTTCCTGTTTTCACCTGTGGCAGGAAACCTCTGCCCGGGCCACCAGGGCTCCATAGACAAATAGTGCTAGGAGAAAGCTAGCCTCCCAGGAGTGTGGAAAAGCACATGAGAGGGGGTAAGAGGAACAACATTGCTCAGTGGGACTCGCCCAGAATCCTTGGGACACAGGGACTGAGGAACAGCAGGGGGAAGGAGCCTTCTGGTTTCCATCTGTGGCTGGAGACCTCTGCCTGAGCCACCAGGGCTCCATAACCAAATAGTACCGGGAGAAAGCTAGACTCCCAGGCAAGCCTGTCTGCTCAGAGGGACCCACCTGGAATCCCCAGGACACAGGGACTGAGGAGTGGTCTTCTGGTTTCTTTCGGTGGCTGGAGAATGGATCCTGTGACACAGGGATCCATACTCAAATAGTGCCAGGAGAGAGCTGGTATCCCAGGAGTGCCGACACACCTTCAAGCACAGGCAAGACCACCACTTCTGTTCAAATTCACTGGATCAAGAGTGATCCTTGCAGAGCCATCAGGACACAAGAACCAAGGGACAGCTGGGGACTATATCCTTCTGGTTTCTGTCTGCACCCCAGAGCTGACCCTGTACCACAGCTCTCCAAACCTAAATTCCTCTCAGAAAGAACTGGTCTTCAAGGAGTACTGACAATGAGGCTTGCAGGAAAGTCAAGTCACAGTCAGTGAGAGTAAGACCAGCTAACACCAGAGATAACCAGATGTTGAAAGGCAAGGGCAAGAACATAAGGAACAGAAACCAAGGCTACCTGGCATCATCAGAACCCAGCTCTCCCACCACAGCAAGACCTGGATACCCCAACACACCAGAAAAACAAGACTCAGATTTAAAATCACATCTCATGATGATGATGGAAGATTTTAACAAGGAAATAAATAACTCCCTTAAAGGAATACAAGAGACCACGGGTAAACAACTAGAAGCCCTTAAAGAGGAAACACAAAAATCCTTTAAAGAATTAAGGAAAACACAATCAAACGGGCGGAATTACAAGAAAGCACAATCAAACAGACGAAGGAAATGAACAAAACCATCCAGGAATTAAAAACAGAAATAGAAACAATAAAGAAATCACTAAGGGAGACAACCTTGGAGTTAGAAAACCTAGGAAAGAGATCAGGAGTCATAGACGTAAGCATCACCAACAGAATACAAGAGATGGAAGAGAGAATCTCAGGTGCAGAAGATACCATAGAAAACATTGACACAACAGTCAAAGAAAACACAAAATGCAAATAGTTCCTAACCCAAAACATCCAGGATATCCAGGATGCAATGAGAAGACAGAACCTGAGGATAATAGGTATAGAAGAGAGTGAAGATTCCCAACTTAAAGGACCAGTAAATATCTTCAACGAAATTATAGAAGAAAACTTCCCTAACCTAAAGAAAGAGATGAACATAAATATACAAGAAAGAGATGAACATAAATATACAAGAAGCCCACAGAACGCCAAATAGATTGGACCAGAAAAGAAATTCCTCCCGTCACATTATAGTCAAAACAACAAATACACAAAATAAGGAAAGAATATTAAAAGCAGTAAGGGAAAAAGGGCAAGTAACATATAAAGGCAGACCTATCAGAATTACACCAGACTTTTCACCAGAAACTATGAAAGCTAGAAGATCCTGGGAAGATCTCGTACAAACCCTAAGAGAACACAAATGCCAACCCAGGCTGCTAAACCCAGAAAAACTCTCAATTATCATATATGGTGAAACCAGAATATTCTATGACAAAACCAAATTTGCACAGTATATTTCCACAAATCCATCCCTACAAAGAATAATAGATGGAAATTGCCAACTCAAGGAGGGAAACTACACCCGAGAAAAAGCAAGAAAGTAATCTTTCAACAAACTCAAAAGTAGATAGCCACACAAACATAAAAATAACATCAAAAATAACAGGAAGCAACAATCACTATTCCTTAATATCTCTTAACATCAATGAACTCAATTCGCCAATAAAAAGACATAGACTGACAGACTGGATCCATAAACAGGACCCAGCATTTTGCTGCATCCAGGAAATGCACCTCTGTGTTAAAGACAAACACTACCTCAGAGTAAAGGGCTGGAAAACAATTTTCCAGGCAAATGGTCGCAAGAAACAGGCTGGAGTAGCCATTCTAATATCGGATAAAATCAACTTTCAACCAAAAGTCATCAAAAAAGATAAGGAAGGACACTTCATACTCATCAAAGGAAAAAGCTACGAAGAAGAACTCTCAATTCTGAACATCTATGCCCCGAATGCAAGGGCACCCACATTCATAGAAGAAACTTTACTAAAGCTCAAAGTATACATTGCACCTCACACAATAATAGTGGGAGACTTCAACACCCCACTATCATCAATGGACAGATCTTGGAAACACAAACTAAACAGAGACACGGTGAAACTAACAGTTGTTATGAACCAAATGGATTTAACAGACATCTATAGAACATTTCATCCTAAATCAAAAGAATATACCTTCTTCTCAGCACCTCATGGTACCTTCTCCAAAATAGATCATATAATTGGTCACAAGACAAACCTCAACAGATACAAGAAGATTGAAATAATCCCATGCCTCCTACCAGATCACTACGGATTAAGGTTGGTCTTCAACGGCAACAACAACAACAGAAAGCCCACATACACATGGAAGCTGAACAATGCTCTACTCAATGATAACTTGGTCAAGGAAGAAATAAAGAAAGAAATTAAAGACTTCCTAGAATTTAATGAAAATGAAAGTACAACATACCCAAACCTATGGGACACAATGAAAGCAGTGTTAAGAGGAAAACTCATAGTTCTGAATGCCTCCAAAAAGAAACTGGAGAGAGCATATATTAGCAATTTAACAGCACACCTGAAAGCTCCAGAACAAAAAGAAGCTAATACACCCAAGAGGAGTAGAAGGCAGGAAATAATCAAATTAAGGGCTGAAATCAACCAAGTAGAAACAAAAAGAACTATACAAAAAAATCAACAAAACCAGGGGTTGGTTCTTTGAGAAAATCAACAAGATAGATAAATCCTTAGCCAGACTAACCAGAGGGCACAGAGACAGTATGCAAATTAACAAAATTAGAAATGAAAAGGGAGATATAACAACAGATTCTGAGGAAATTCAAAAAATCATCAGATCCTACTACAAAAGCCTACACTCAACAAAATTAGAAAATCTAGATGAAATGGAAAATTTTCTAGACAGATACCAAATATCAAAGTTAAGTCAGGATCAGATAAACCATCTAAATAGTCCCATAGTGCCTAAAGAAATAGAAACAGTCATTTAAGTCTCCCAACCAAAAATAGCCCAGGACTAGATGTGTTCAATGCAGAATTCCTTCAGACACTCAAAGATCTAATACCAATACTCTTCAATCTATTCCACAAAATAGAAACAGAAGGAACACTACTCAATTCATTCTATGAGACTACAGTTACACTGATACCAAAACCCCACAAAGACCCAACAATAAAAGAAAACTTCAGACCAATTTCCCTTATGAATATTGATGCAAAAATACTAAATAAAATTCTCACAAACTTAATCCAAGAACACATCAAAACGATCATTCACCACAATCAAGTAGGCTTCATCCCAGGGATGCAGGGATGGTTCAATACCCGGAAATCCATCAATGTAATCCACTACATAAACAAACTCAAAGAAAAAAACCACATGGTCATTTCATTAGATGCTGAAAAAGCATTTGACAAAATTCAAAATCCCTTCATGATAAAAGTCTTGGAAAGATCAGGAATTCAAGGAGCATACCTAAACATAGGAAAAGCAATATACAGCAAACCAGTGGCCAACATCAAACTAAATGTAGAGAAACTTGAAGCAATCCCACTAAAATCAGGAACTAGACAAGGCTGCCCTCTCTCTCCTTATCTATTCAATATAGTACTTGAAGTTATAGCTAGAGCAACTAGACAACAAAAGGAGGTCAAAGGGATACAAATTGGAAAGGAAGAAATCAAAATATCACTCTTTGTAGATGATATGATGGTATACTTAAATGACCCAAAAAACTCCACCAGAGATCTGCTACAGCTGATAAACAACTTCAGCAAAGTGGCCAGATACAAAATTAACTCAAGCAAATCAGTAGCCTTCCTATACTCGAAGGATAAACAGGCTGAGAAAGAAATTAGGGAAATGGCACCCTTCACAATTGTCACAAATAATATAAAGTATCTTGGTGTGACTCTAACCAAACAAGTGAAAGATCTATATGACAAGAACTTCAAGTCTCTGAAGAAAGAAATCGAAGAAGACCTCAGAAGATGGAAAGTTCTCCCATGCTCATGGATTGGCAGGATTAATATAGTAAAAATGGCCATCCTGATGAAAGCAATCTACAGATTCAATGCAATCCCCATCAAAATTCCAACTCAATTCTTCATAGACTTAGAAAGAGCAATTCTCAAATTCATATGGAATAACAAAAAACCCAGGATAGCAAAAACTACTCTCAACAATAAAAGGACTTCTGGGGGAATCAGCATCCCTGACCTCAAGCTGTACTACAGAGCAGTAGTGATAAAAAACTGCATGGTATTGGTACAATGACAGGCAGGTAGATCAGTGGAATAGAATTGAAGACCCAGAAATGAACCCACACACTTAAGGTCACTTGATCTTTGACAAAGGAGCTAAAACCATCCAGTGGAAAAAAGACAGCATCTTCAACAAATGGTGCTGGTTCAACTGGCGGTCTCCATGTGGAAGAATGCGAATTGATCCATTCCTATCTCCCTGTACAAAGCTCAAGTCCAAGTGGATCAAGGACCTCCACATAAAACCAGATACATTGAATCTAATAGAAGAGAAAGTGGGGAAAAGTCTGGAACACGTGGACACAGGGAGAAAGATCCTGGACAGAACACCAATGGCTTGTGCTCTAAGATCAAGAATCGACAAATGGGACCTCATGAAATTACAAAGCTTCTGTAAGGCCAAGGACACTGTAAATAGGACAAAACGGGAACCTACAGATTGGGAAAAGATCTTTACCAATCCTACATCCGGTAGAGGGATAATATCCAATGTATACAAAGAACTCAAGAAGCTAGACTCCAGAGAACCAAATAACCCTATCAAAAAATGGGGAAGAGAGCTAAACAGAGATTTCTCATCTGAGGAAACTCGTAGGGCTGAGAAGCACCTAAAGAAATGTTCAACATCCTTAGTCATCAGGGAAATACAAATCAAAACAACCCTGAGATTCCACCTCACACCAGTCAGAAGGGCTAAGATCAAAAACTCAGATGACAGCAGATGCTGGTGAGGATGTGGAGAAAGAGGAACACTCCTCCATTGCTGGTGGGATTGCAAGCTGATACAAACTTTCTGGAAATCAGTTTCGCAAACCCTCAGAAAAAATGAACATAATACTACCTGAGGACCCAGCTATTCCACTCCTGGGCATATACCCAGAAGATGCTCCAACATGTAATAACATGCTCCACTATGTTCATAGCAGCCATATTTATAATAGCCAGAAGCTGGAAACAACCCAGATGTCCCTCAACAGAGGAATGGATACAGAAAATGTGGTTCATTTATACAATGGAATGCTACTCAGCTATTAAAAACAATGACTTCATGAAATTCACAGGCAAATAGAGCGAGGTATCTCAGTCACAAAAGAATGAACACGGTATGTACTCACTGATAAGGGGTTATTAACCCAAAAGTTCGAAATACCCAAGATTCACTTCACAGCAACCATTGGGCTGAGCGTGAGGTCCCAGATGGAGGATTTGGAGAAGGGACTGAAGGAGCTGAGGGAGTTTGCAGCCCCAGGGAGGGAGCAACAGTGGCAACTGGCCTGACCTCCCGATGCTCCTGGAGACTGGATCACCAACCAAAGAATACACATGGAGGGACCCATGGTGCTGGCCACATATGCGGCAGAGGAGGGCCTTGTTAGCCATCAGGGGGAACAGAGGCCCTTGGGCCTGAGTGTGTTAGATCCCCCAGTATTATCTTGCACCAGCTGAAAGAGCCCCTCAAACACTGCTGTTGGAGACCCGATTAACTGGTTGGCTGGGCTGGAGAGGGTAGTGGGTTCTGGGCTATCTAGGTCTCATTCCTATGTGAAACCACCAAGAGGGCCAGTGCTTTCTCTGTCTGAGTTTGTATGCATGGTTTTTTTGTATTTATGCCACAGTATAGAGGTGTAGAGGTCAAAGGACAACTTGCAGGAGTCAGTTCTCTTCTTCCTCATGAGTCCCGGGATCAAATCCGGTCATCAGACTTGGCAACTAGCACCTTACTCACTGAGCCATCTTGTTGGGGTGATGAGATGTCTCCTAAACGTTGTTCTCTGACCTCCATGTTTGCATTATGATTTTCTCTCTCTCTCTCTCTCTCTCTCTCTCTCTCTCTCTCTCTCTCTCTCTCTCAGAGAGAGAGGCACCAGGCTGGCCTTGAACTAACAGAGATCTACCTCCCAACTGCTGGAATTAAAGGCGTGTGGTGGCCACCATATCTGGCAAGGCCAAACTCTTATATCCAGAGGACTTGAGGAACAAGCTGGGGGAGTGTGTCGGCCATCACTCTTCTCCTGCTCCCCATCACAGCCTTTCCTAAGGAGCCCAGACTCCTGGTTTCCCAGGGGCACTCTTGAGGGGAGAGTCAGGAAGTGTCACTGCCATGCTCCTGTTCCACTCTCACCTGGCCTCTGCAGCACAGTCTGATCCCATCTCTGGTTCTGAGGGATCCCAGAGACCCAGCAAAACAGAGCTGGAATACCTAGAGAACTGGCCCCACAGAGCCGAGTTCAAGAAGAGACAAAGGAGACGATAGGGGTGTGGCTCATACAGATCCACAAGCATGAGGAACTGAGTTTAGTCCCCAGTATTCATATAAAGACTAAACAAACAAACGAATGAAAGAACAAAAGCTCCTATCTGTAATCTCAGCGCTGGGAAAGCAGAGACAAGATCCTTGAGGCTTGCTAGCCAGCTAGCTTGGCTGGACCTGCAAGCTCCATGTTATTAAGGGACCCTGTCTCAAAAACTAAGATGAAAAGCAAATAAGGAGCACACCACTGTGTACATAGGTACACGACCCCAACACACATGTACACAAAAATGTACGCACACAAAGAAAACAAAAAGAACAATTCTCTCCTGAAGACAAGATTCATTGTTTCATTTCTTTTTTTAAAAGATTTTTCTATCATTTATATGAGTACACTGTCGCTGTCTTCAGACACACCAGAAGAGAGCATCAGACCCCATACAGATGGTTGTGAGCCACCATGTGGTTGCTGGGAATTGAACTCAGGACCTCTGGAAGAACAGTCAGTGCTCTTAACCGCTGAGCCATCTCTCCAGCCCTCGTAGTTTCGTTTCTATTGGAAGATTTGGCACCTGCTTCGTGGTACGGGTAAGACAAATGTCAGTAAAACTCTGCCTGTTTGAAACAGGTTCTGTGTAGCTCAGGCTGGCCTTAAACTCAAGGATCCTCCTGCCTCAACCTCCTGAGTACTGGGATTACAGACAAACCACACACTCTTTCCTTCCCCACAAAGTTTCGCATATTTATTTTTGAATAAACCTGTTAAAGCAGGGCACAGAATGAAAGATCTGACACATAATAAAATACAGCTGTCCACACAACGGTGATACTCAGACTGATATGTTAATGACGGGGACGGGGACAACAGGACTGTGAGTGCTACCCAAAGTGTGACTCTTTATAAACAGCTGGCTTCCAAGTGGTTGCTCTCGGTGCTGAGTCTGGTTTTATTGCCAGTTTCCATCTGAACTCACTGGGGAGTGGAATGAGTTTGCTTTTCTTTCTTGGCCAAGACCTGGATCCTAAAAATCTTATGAAAGGATGGAGTGGGAGCTGCAAGAAGCTCAATGATAGAGCAAATGCTTAACATATTTCAGGTCCTGGGCTCAGCCTCCAGCACCAAAAACAAGAGAGGAAAGGAAGGAAGAGGGAAAAGTAAGTCACTGAGTCCTATCTCCAGCCCCAAGTAAAGCTATTTCTTTAAGATGGATATGCCTAGGCTGGGCGGTGGTGGCACACGCATTTAATCCCAGCACTGCGGAGACAGAGGCAGGTGGATCTCTGTGAATGCAGGACCAGCCTGGTCTACAGAGAGAATTCCAGGACAGCCAGAGCTACACAATGAAACCCTGTCTCAAAAAAAACAAAAACAAAACAAAACAAAAAGAAAAAATGGTATGCATAAATATGAATCACATAGAAACAAAGCCCAAGTCCATACAACTCTTTTTTGCTGTCCGATCTTCGTTCTGTGGCTGTCAATCCTCTACAACCTCTTCCCAGACACGGACGCAGTGAGATCAAAACAGTAATACGCAGTTTCTGAGATTTCAGTGTTTGGGAAGGTTTTGGGTCCTTCAACTCCACCTTCCTGGTGCTTCTCACAGTACGTGCCCAAGGAGCAGCAAAGGAGATTTCAGTTTAGATTAAGAAAATTTTGAACATCAGCCTTTGGCACCCACAAATTACCAGGAAGTTGCACAAAAATGTAGAAAGAGCTCCTGAATCATTTCCTCCTCATCTCCACTGCCACTGACTCTACCCACACCCTGACCGACGAGCATACACCCAGACACCACCTTACATTCTTAAGTGGCTGTGACCAAGAAGACTTTAGGATGCTGTGTGGGTTCACATACTTGTTATGAGAGCTCTCCAGAAAATAGTAACCAACCCAAAGAGCACAATGGCCATTCTCAATGTGTACGGATGCCAGGAGCTTGGTATCTTTTACTGAGCTCAATAGGAAAGAAACATATGAACCAGATGCCACAAATATTAATAGAACTCAATCTGCCCCTGTTACAAAAGCAACACTGAGGATGGTGCGGCACTTACCCTTGCCTACACACAGCTAACCTTAGAATGTGCACTTGAGATCAGAAAGGAGCATGAACGATTCGGTTCAGCAGATCCAAGACCCAACCATTTCTACAGGATGAGCAACTGTGTTACATGGCAAATGAAAGTGGCAGATCAGCTGACACAGAACCAGGTATTCCTTTACTTTTGGATCCCCTAAATCAAGAACATGTTAACACCCCAGAAAATGAGCTGCTTAAATAATATCTTCATCCAAGGCAGTGACTAGAACGTCCTTGTGCTCCAAACTGCTCACGGATGAGAGATGGGGGGGGGTTGGGGGGGGAAGATTCCTTGCTGCTCCTGCTGTTCTGCACTGCTTGCCCAGGGACCTTGGGGACACAGCCTGTGGCGGCCTTGACAGCATCTCTGGCTCCAATGTCTCTGCAGTGCCTATGCTGAGAAGCGGCTAAGCTTCATGTGCAGCTCCACACCTGGACAGAAGAGCCCAGCAAGACCCACTGAAAGGAGCTGCCACTAGATTCCACCACTGGACACCAAGCTGCAGGAAGGTTCCTCTCCATCCCCACACCTGTTCCACTCAGATGGTAAGACCCCAGGAACAAGCAGAGAAGAGGAACTGCCCATAAAGGGGAGAAGGGCAGGAGAGAGTGGAGCAGGGAGGGGGTAAGCAAATGAAGGCTGAGACAATGAGAAATAACCATGAGAGAGCCATCTCAAAGAGCCTACAGTTCACATGCGACCTACCGGCACCTGCAGGAGCCCAGACAGAGGAAGCCCCCGCCCTCTTGGTGGTTTCAAATAGGAATGAGACCTAGATAGCCCAGAACCCACTGCCCTCTCCAGCCCAGCCAACCAGTCAATCGGGTCTCCAACAGCAGTGTTTGAGGGGCTCTTTCAGCTGGTGCAAGATAATACTGGGGGATCTCAATTTTTACAAATATCCCATAGCTTATATGAGGCCTGTTTTTAGAGAAGTCCTCCCCCATCACTCCCCACAGGCTTCCTGCCATCAACAGGTGGCACATGCATGCATACGCGTACATGTGTGCGCGCGCGCACACACGCACTTGCTGTACCACATTGCACCCCGCCTGTCCTATCTTCAAGCAATTAGACATAGAATTTTCAAACCATATACAAACTGTTGAGAAACTATGACTCCCAGGCAGCCTAACTTCAAGTTCTGGCTAGAGCACACAAACTGTGAGGCCTCAGCAAATGACTCTGTCTTAGTCCCCTCCTCTATAAAATGAGGCTATTCAAATGCCCATCTGCCACTGGGAGGGCCACATGAGATCACGAGGTGCAGGACATTGACCAGCAGGTGTGTGCTGTGCACAGAATGCTTGCTGGCTGTTTAATACAGTCATAGGAGTCGATGGGAGTCAGCCCACAGGGGAGTGAGCAATCCCAGCAGTAGGCACCAGGACCTCCAGGTCTCAGCACCAGCCTTTGAAGTGACTTTCCTTTGCCCTATTCACCATGCCCTTCCTGGATCTGATCCATGGCACTGTGTTCTCAACAGAACTTATATATTTACATTGGACTTTTTATGATTTATAAAGACCGTTAAAATTTTTATGGTGTGTATTTTCATCTGCCCACCTTTCCTTGTCTCCCCTCCCTTCCTCTCCCTGCTTCTCAAGGCTTCCTGGTAAATTATGTGTGATGCCAAGCTAAGAATATCTGGTCATATTCCTGAAAACTCACTCTAAATTATTAAGGAAGTGTTGAGAAGGAAGCACAAGGCCATGTGCATTGTGACCGAGGCCAAGTCTGCAATCCCCATGAAGCCAGGGACTTTCTGTGCTCACGCTTTTCTTCCTAAGTCTGTAGTCCCTGAGTTCTTCTGGAGTCTCAGTATCTCCTAGCTGCCTGGGTAGCCCCACGGGTAGCTAGCCCGTAGTTCCTCATCAAATAGAACTGCAAACTCAGTTCAGCACCTCATTCCCTAGCCTCCCTAACCCCCATCCTTATTTGATCCACCCCAGAGCACAAAGCAGACATAGCTCAGAGCTACCTTCAGCCCCTTCCCTGACACCTTCTTTTCTTTCTTTAGTCACAAAGACCTGCCACTTCCCAAATGGGTCTCACCCTTCCCTACCCGTTATGTCTTTTGATCCTCCTTGCTGAGAACTGAGTCTCTGAATGGACTTGCTGTAGAACACAGCTACCAGAAATGTCCAGAAAAACAGATCAACAGGTCACTTTCTATTTAAAGCCCCCCCACACCCACACACACACACTCATAAGAGTCCAAACTCCTCTATGGTGTCAGGACTTGGAATAAGAATTTCCATAGTCTGGCAGGACCCCATCTAAGAGGTCCAGAATGAGACCGGTCCAAAACTACCATCCCATTTGCCTAAAAGATGCCCCAACAAGCAGCATACTGGCACTGTCTGAGGGTGAATCCCGGCATTCAGGGAAACATGTACATTTCACTGAAGAACAAATAATATTGACAGTCAAGCATTCAAGCACTGGATCCAGAGTTCAACTTTAGTCTCATTTTTTTAGAAGTCACAGCTAAGTCCTAAAAAGGCAAATCTACTTGTTCAAGGTCAGAATGCAGTTGGCCAGGTCCTGGCCTGCAGCTCCTGTTTCATCTGCTAACAGCCTGAACGACTCTCCTGTGCACATCTGTCTGGGATTCCTGCGAGCCTTCCCTTAGGTTGGACGGTGAATGGGATTCCTATCACTCCCCCACCCCCACCCATAAGCCCGAAGACTGAAAGCTGGCCTAGAAAGAACAGACCAGGAAGGAGTGAGCTTGGCACTCCTTCAGGGGCAGTTTCATGGGCCAGACACAAGGGTTTTTTTGACTACTGAAAAAAATAGGCCTATTGTCTCTGTGGGTGGGACCAAACCATAGCAGGAGCTAAGAAACCAGTTTGTTTGTGCCCAGAGCTGAGGTCTTAGCCATGAACTAAAAGGGCGGAGGTAGGTGGAGGGGAGAAATGGTGAGTCCTTCAAGAACAGAGCAATCACAACATCTGCCCCACCCCTACCCACCACCCGGGTTTTGTTTGATTTGGGTTTATTTTCCTCTCACACCGGGGCCCCATATGGCTTGGTGAGTCTCTTAGGATCTAGGAGGACTGGGGAAAGAAGGTGTGGTTTCCTGGAGAACAGCAGAGTCAATGAAGCATCAAGGAACTTCATGGCTCCATTATGAGGCTAAACACTTTAACACTGCTCCACAAGCCAGGGAAAAGAAAACAAAAAACCAAACCCTGAGCCGCAAACCCATCCCTCAGCAAAGTGTGAGGCACTTGTCTGCAGACTGGGGCCAGGCTGAGCCCCAAACAAGGATTTCAGAATTTTACCCCATGCCACCGAGTCCAGAAGTCACTGGACACTGATTCCAGGTTGCCATAACACGTCAGTTCATCTGACAAAAAACCCACTAACCACTTTCTTCCATGACATTCATGTGATAGACTGACCAGATCTCTCCTTTATACTAAGGACAAAGGCCTCCCCTCCCTGCCTTTCCTCAAGCTTCCTCTGGCCCTTTGGACCCAATGCTCCACAGATGATTCCCGGAGGCCTGGCAGATGTTCCAAGGGTACACTGAACACACCCTACAACATCATGGAAACTGAATATGAACTGCGAGGAGGGAACAGCTATTCCTACATGCTCCTTTCCACCTATGACCTAAACCTACTTCCTGTCCAACCTTTTGGCTCTTTCCTTCCATTCTTTTCTAAAGGCCAATCTGTAAACTCCTGGAACTCAAGACTGCAGTTCTTTTTTTACAATTCTTACACTTCTTACACTTCTGGAGATCACAATTCAAAAAGTCTCTATGTCAGATAAAAAATCCTTTTGGAGGTTGAGAGTTGAACGTACCTCTGCCTGATATAGCTCCTGGGAGTTTCTGCTGCAGGACCTTCTTAACTTATCAGGACCACTAAGATATCCAGAGCTCTCTAGCCCAAGATGCTGACTTCATTGCACCTGCAATGTCCTTCAGGCAGATAAAGTGTTCCCAGGTTCCAATGGGATGTGGACACTGGGCAGTCACTATCTGACTTAACACAAGTACCTTTTCTAAATGTCACCAGGGACATAAATTCCCCCCTGCTTTCCTTTTTTGCCTTTCATTTGTCTGTTCAGTAGAGAAGCAGGACAGACTTTGAGGTAAGACACTGTAACTCTGGCCGGACGGCCCTGGGCAGGACCTTAGTCTCCTTCATCTGTAACACAAGAATCAGGGAATGACAGTAAGAGAGGAAAGCCATGCAAGTGCTGGCCTGGGCTGGCCCCCATCAGCATCTCTGCAGTCCCATCTTCTCTCTCACCATCCCGTTCTCTCTCCCAGGTCTTTTCCTCTGTCTAACCTACCACGTAGCAAAGACCAGTGTGCTGCCTTCTGTTGTGACTGCTTCAGCACTTCACAAGGGAGTCTGCACTCATCTCAGGGTGCTCACTGTGTTTATAAGGGGAGATCCAGCTTTTAAGAAGTCCTTTTTAGGGGCTGGAGAGATGGCTCAGTGGTTAAGAATATTGAATGCTCTTCCAGAGGTCCTGAGTTCAAATCCCAGCAACCACATGGTGGCTCACAGTCATCTGTAATGGGATCTGATGCCCTTTTCTGGTGTGTATGAAGACAGCTAAAGTGTACTCATATAAATAAAATTAATAAATCTTATTTAAAAAAAAAAAGAAGAAGAAGAAGTTCTTTTTATGTTCAAATAAAACAATGCTCTCTCAGCTCACACATATCAGCCCCAAATCTGCTCAGTTCCTTACTGGGGCCTTCTTCGGTCCTTCTCTTTGCACCTTATAAATGAGGATAGTACAAAGATGAAAAACAGTGACTCTGGCCTTTTAATAAGGACTTATCTTAGCCAGGTGAATGGGCTTCACATTCCCTGAAACCCGTATCTAGGCTTGTCAAAAGTATATAATTTCAGGGTTCATGCCTAAACCCCCAGGAGATTATAACTGCTTCCTCATCCCTCACAATTTCCTTTTGAGCAAAGGTATTTTCCTAGAACTACCTAGTGAGACCTGGAATGTCTACCTCCAGATCATTTCACCTCCGGCTGCCTTGCCACGACCCTGCTGCACACCACCATCCCAACCTAGATACCCAAGCTAGCACCTTCGCCTGCTCCCACGGTCACGACTGCTCACACTGTGTACACACTCACTACCTAAGGCTTTACATGAAGCTGCTATCCTCCCAAAAGAGTGTGATCATACCCATTTCTACGACCTGAAGAAGTCAAGGATCAAGGCGCCAAGCAATGTGCCCAATATGGACAACTCCATAACCTTCACTCAATCTGGGCAGAACGTGTCTCAAATTTTTTCTGAGATCTCCCAAACAAAATCCAGAATAATTTTTGACCCCCTCTACTTTCCGATTGGACACAGTCAACATAAGTGGTTTCCGTCTCAGTACTCCTAGGCATCTGTCCCTAACACCTTCTACAACTTCAAGGCACGGCCTTAACCTACTGCTTATGAATCATAAGTCGTTTTTTTAGAAAAATGCAGGACCAGATTCTCTGACCACATAAGAAGTCACAGGTTTACAGACTTGTGAACAGCCTCCCTCAGCCCATAAAAGGAATGCTCCGAGGAGAAACGCAATGAGGAAATAGAAAACCCAGGAGAGTCCTGGAGAGATCACAAAGAGGAGGGGACTCCAAAACCAGCGTTTGTGGCCTTGAACAATGGCAACCCCACCTGTCCCTTTCCATGCCTCTTGGCATCTGACTTCCTCCTCGCCTGTCCCTTTGGCCCCACTTTCACAGACCTAAGGAGTGGAGGAGTCAGAAGGGATTCCTGAGAGAGTTGACTCACTTATGTACACAGTTGCTACGCAGGGTGCAGGATTTAAGAACAATTAGGGAGTTATACTTCCTAGAATTATGCTGTCATGTTGTCTAAGCAGAGGCAGGCCCTCTGGTCCTTAGGAACCTACACTCCTCCCCTCTCTCTAGGTTGGGTTACATTCTCCTTTCAGGAAGGTCACTTGTTTACTAAGTTATGTTCAAGGAAAGAGAGAACTCTCAGTTGGATGGATTCCTTAAAGTCCCAAGCATTGCATTTCTGTGTACGATGTCTGTTGTTTTGGTGATGAGCAAGCACGAAAGAAATATTAAGGGCCATGCAGGAAATTGATAAGTTTAACCATGAAACCATGAGCAACAACCTACAAAACTCATTTAGGGACCACTGAACCTACAACAATGAAGAGGAAGGAGTCTAGTACTGAGACTTTTCTGTTTGTATCTCATCTATAGGTCACTGTGACTCTCAGCATCACAGAGTTAGCCCTTACCTCAGAACCTGTCGATGGAACCAGGCTTTAGATACACACACGCATAATCATGACTTTCTTCCTATGTTTTAAACAGTTTCATTATATAGCCCTGGCTAGCCTAAAAGTCACTATATAGACTAGGCTAGCCTTGAACTAATAGAGATCCATCTGTTTCTGCCTCTCAGAGCATGCCCCATAGCCAGCCTAGATTCAAATATTTCTGAATATGAAGCTCCTGTTTCCACTCTACACCATTGCATCGACCAGAATTCAAAGATGATTCTAATGGAAATAATCATGCTAAACTTCAACGATGAGACAGGATCTGAAATGAGGCGTGGGATGGAAAACGTGGGAGGCTGAACAGCATGGCAGGGATCTTTCAGAACATAAAATGGGAGTCAGGATTGACTGCAGACCAAGGAGCAGAGGGCCATGCTGAGGAACTATGAATGGTACCCTAAGGAGTCTGCACTCAATCTATAGATTACCGGAATAGCTGGGAATGTGGGTGAACAGCATCTTTAGAAAATAGTTAGCTTTTTAAAGGACTATTAAGCACATTTAAATTTAAATAAGTGGTTCTTAACTTTGATAATACCTTGGAATGATCTGGAAGCTTTTTTGCCTTTTTTTTATTTTTTGAGACAGTGTGTCTCTGTGTAGGAACTACCTATCACACCAGGCTGGCCTGGAACTCACAGAGATCGCCCTGACTCTGCCTCCTGAGTCCTGGGATCAAAGGCATGGGCCACCATCACCTTTTCCTGAGCCAGGCTCCAACCTAAGGCTCTATATCGTATTTAACTGTTTTGTCTCTTTTTAAGTTATTTTTAATCGTGGATGTTTCTGTTTTTCTTTGACTTTTGGTTTCACAGGCCTGGTGATTGAACCCAAGGTCTAGCTCACTCTAGCAAACTGTTTCTACTTCTAAGCTTATCTTCAGTTCCCTTAGTCTTCTCTAATTGGTGGAGTTGTTCCTAATTTTTGTCTTCATGACCATAGCGTTCTGATTTTTAGTTCTATTGTTTGGTTTATTTTTGAGACAAGGTCTCATTTTGTAGCTCAGCCTGGCCTAGAACTCGCTATGTAACTAACTGTTCTTGGAAGTTGCCCAGCTAAACTTTGGGAGTTTATGAGGTCTGGGATTGATTGAGTTAGTTGATTTTGTTTGGGTTAGGTTTTCATTTTCATTGTTGCAGGGTCTCGTTTAGCCTAGGCTCCTCTCCAATTTGCTAAACAACCTGGGTAGACCTTGAATTCCTCATTCTCCCTTGACCACCTCCCAAGTTCTGAGATCATAGACCTGAGCTATTATACCCTGCTTAACAGTTTGGTTTCACCTTTGCTGGAGGAAAGGTTCAAAATGGCCTGCTATTTGTGAGCCCTGTACCTCTGGTTCCTCGATGCTACCTCCATACTTGGCTGACATTAACATTTTTGAAGACTATTAGCCATCTGCTTTTTGGGTTGGTGGTGGGCTCACCTGATATTTCTTCATGGTTAAGTTCAAGGTGTGTACTTTATACAGGTAGCAGAGGAGCGACACTGTCTCCCTAGGTCAGCGTGTGAGGAGCCCAGGGTGCCAGTGCCCTTCACTAGTGTTCAGAGGGACATGGAGCACTTGGCTAATGCTTCCCCACTACAAAATTACTATATTGCTTGGAAACATCATTTTATTTCATTTATTGCATTTTATTTCTTGGGGCGAGCAAACCACAGCAAGCATGTGGAGGTCAGAAGACAGCTTGGAGGATGCAGTTCTTTCCTTCCACCTGGGGATCCAACACAGGTCATCAGGCTTGGTGGCAAATGTCCTCACCCACTGAGCCATCTTGGGAGCATTCTTAAAATATCAGTGCCTGGGGAACAGCAGAATAATCAAATGAGACTCCCCTGGAGTCTGGGGCAGGTCCTGGAAGGTGGTCAAATGTCTCAGATTCTAACAAACATCTGGGACTGAAAACCAACAGTGAAAATTAAAATCCTGGAAAGCAGCTAAGAAGCCATTCTGTGGACTTCTCTTCTCAAAACATAACCAATTAAGCAGAGGCAACTAAACTTGGACTTTGGTGAGGACCCACGGCAGAAGAAAGGCCAAAATCCCCCTGACTGGGAGAGCAATTAGTGAACAAGCAGCTGACCAATACAAAGAGAACACTGGCCATAAGCAAGCCCCCCTCCCTGCTCCAGGCCTCAGGGAAATCTTTGCTTCGTTTCATGAAGTGCACAGCACACAAGGACTGTAAGAGCCACTGGCAGGAAACTACAGATCCTGTCACAAATATCCAACCTCATACACCAAGAGACGACTTCTGACTAGGGTTGAAGGCAAAATCCACAGGGCCCAGGTCAGGGGCCCAGGGCCTCCCTTGAGCAACCTGTACTGTTTGAGTGCAAGTTATGTTTTGTCCTCAGTGTCTTCTGAAGCAAGAGGGTAAGGGCTCGGTTATAAGTTTACAAAATAGGAAAGAGTGCTCATCTCCCAGCACCTGGCTGCTGAAGCAATTCCCACTGGGCTTGAGTCCTTACTGTATTCACAGAGCCACCAGGATCTGACTCTTGATTTCAGAAGGAGTTGTTGCAACATTATAGATGACTCTCAAGCTCTCATAACAGACTAAAAAGGAAATTAGCTCCATCACCCCCATCAACATATAGCCACTATCAAGCTGGCACACTAGATGCTAGCTAATAATACATGGGTGAAATGATTAACATAAGAGTAGGTCATTGGCTCAGGAATGGCTGGGAAGTATTTCCTGAGAGAGGCAGGTTTGGGATTGGGCATCTGAACAGTAGGACTACAGAGACAGGAGAGACAAGTGCAAAAGGAGCCAGGTACTGGTTACTGTTGTAGATGCTCATTTAGCAGTTCTCAAGAAAGTAGTCTGAATTTTTTCCATTTATTCATTTTAACCAACACATGAGGTTACTTCAGCAGAGGAGGCTGGTCCTCAGAAAGTAAGGTGATTTGCCAAGGTTGATGGTACCCTTGGAGTTAGAAACTATGTGTGTCTAACTCTCGAGCCAACATTACCACTACCAAGAACGAGTAATGAACCCAGTTTATGAAAGGAGAGGAAACAGGGATCGCCATGACAGAAAGATGTGGTTGGGAAACCAGAAGTTAGGTAAACTTGCTACAGTGGTTATGTTGAAGAACCATGAAAACTAGGCAGAGACACTCGAAGGAGACCTGCGGTTGCCAAAGAACCTTTGAAGGTTTGGGGTACAGGAGTCATCAAATGACACCTTGAACAAAGGTCAAAGCTGAAAACAGGAGTCCGGGGTTCTAAACAAGAGGAGCTGCTGAAAATGGCAGAGGAGCCTTGGGCAGCAGGAGTGAGAGGGGCACGTAGAAGCAGAAGTCGGCGCGGTGGCGACACCTTTAATTGCAGCACTCTCGAGGCAGAGGCAGGTGATCTCCGTGATCTACATAGAGAGGTCCAAGCCGCCCAGAGCTACACGATGAGGTGGTGTGGTACGTTAAAGTTACAGCTGCACCAGACAGCTCAGAGTCTCTCTCCAGAGTCCATTCCCACTTCGTCCACAAATCAACGCGGTGGGATTCATCTCTAGCGCCATCTCTAAAGCCTCGATACTTAGTGCGACCCTTCACCACCCAGCAGTGATGTGTTACCAAATCCTAGCAGCTGGTGGATGTGTTCGGGGCCAGCCTAGGCAACAAGACCAGAGTAGCAAAGGGACAGACATGTTGGGAAGGAGGGAGGGAGGGAGGGAGGGAAGAGGAAGGGGGGGGGCTTTCAGGTACCACTAGAAGTTTCAGGACTGTGTTTAACAGCAACCTTGTGTGGGCTGCAAGCTCTTCTCTAAAGTGTCTTCCAACCTAGATGCAAGTGTGTCACACTGACCACAATTCTGTCACACTACAGAGAGCCTGGGTGAGGAGTGGGGAGGACAGACAGGATGACAGTTGACAGTTGACCTAGTCACCTAAAGCACCCTCTTCTAATACAGCCTGACTGGCTTGCTCACTAGGAAACTCCGGTGAGGCAGTGCTGCCACCTTGTGGTCATGACTGGTAAAACATACTTGACCGTTCTCATTGGTAGGATGAGGTGCCAGGAGGAGGGGACACCAAGTCACATGTGGGGAGTGAATCACAACCACTCATATTAACTGCAAGCGTCAGAAACAGCACAGCCCACGTCACAGAGCACTGTCACATTTAAGATGAGCTCTAATTTTTTATTATATTTGTATTTGTCATGTGGGGCGCACATGCGCATCTGTGGAGGTCAGAAGGCACCTTGCAGAGTCAGCTCTCTTCTTGCACCACGTGAGTCCAGAGATCAAAGTCAGGTCGAAGGTTTAGTGACGACACCTTCACTGAAGAGCCATTGTGCTGACCTCGAAAGACATTTTTATGATTCCGAATAATTTGGTGTCCATGGAAAACCTAGGTTCCAATCCAAGCTCTAACAGTGCATCCCTTAAAATCATCAGGACCAGTGTTTTCAGACAGCTGGTCCTGCCTGAAGTGCCAGAAAATAAATGTAGGTGGTTCCCCTGGCTGCTTACGCTCTGTGGCACTGTTTCATCTCCCGTCTCTCTCTTCAATCCTGGCCCTGATGCCAACAAGCACTGGAATTAGCCAGTACCTGAGAACACCCACCGTGAACCCCTCCATCTGTTTCCAGAGATGTACTCTGAAGCCCTGCACTCTCCTGTAAGTTTAACCCCGAGGTTCTCAATTTGTGCGTTGAAACCCCTTTGGGAGGAGGGGAGATCAGATGACTCTTTCACGGGGGTCACCTAAGACCATCCTGCATATCAGATATTTACATTATGATTCTTAGCAGCAAAGTTACAGTTATGGAGTAGCAATGAAACAATTTTAGGGCTGGGGGTCACCACAACATGAGGAACTGAATTAAAGGGTCGTTAGGAAGTTGAGAAATACTAGTTTAAGCTATGATGTGAGATTTGTGCCCCCCCCCCAAAATAAAAAGAATAAAAAATAAAAAGATCTGTGAAAAGAGGCATGGGGCTGGCCACAGCACAGGTAGGAAGATGAGCAGATGTGGTCCACTCTCGCTGTGAACGTGGTCCAGCAGGGAAGCATGCAGTCCTGAGCAATGCTGCTTTGGATGGACTGTCCTAGAATTCAGTGTCTGCTGTGGCCTCCATTTGACCATACGGAGTGACAGGAGAGAGCAGGGCTTCAGATTGTCTCTGGAAGGCATTGGAGGGGCAAGCACAAAACTGTTTTGTAGAACTTACTATGTATCACAGGCTGGCCTCTGACTCACAATCCACTGGGCACCGGAGCAACAGAAGCAGCTGTTTCCCTGCCTTCAGAGCTTCAGGCCCCCAGTTCAAAATTCTTTTTGTCTTAAGAGTGTCAACAAACCTGAAGGACCTGAAGGACTGACCTGACCTGTGGGACTCATTCTCCCAGGTCTACGAAAGAGAAAATCAGGCAGCTGGAACTGGCTGGCATCCAGGGCCTGGAGGTGTAGGAGCTAACAGACTGAAGAAACCTGGGGAGAGCTGAGGAAGAGCCTGCAGCAGCCTCAACACAGACTGGACTGGGTCAGCCTTGGTGAGGCTCCATGTGAACACATGACTATCAATAAGATGTGCCTTTCATAGGCTGACTTTTCACAAACTTCCTGTCCTGTCAGACCAAGGTACGGGGTTGGGAAGCTAAAGCCATTGCTCAATGCCAGCAAATATTTGGAGAGTTCTTTCCTGGTGCCAGGCCCTTTGTGAGTTCAGGGAGTGTAAAAATGAAGTCAGCAGCCCCTGTCCTCAAAAGCCCCTTCCAATTGACTCTGTACTGCAGCACATCCTCCGCACTCACCTGTTCTCCGCCAGCCTAAGTTCTGCCTCCCCGAGAGACCCAGGTCTGCCTGCTACGGTGCCCAGTACAAACCTGGCACTCAGGATCCCGAAAATCAAGGCAGCCTGGACTACTGAGTGATATGTTGTGTCAAAACAGTAACAGAAACAAACAAACAAAGAAGGGAAGGAGAGAGGAAGGAAAGGGGGTGAGTGATGTAATGACAGTTTAATTAAAGTTTAAATTTTTAAATGACTTTTAGCTAAGATATAAAAAGGCAAGTGTATTTATGACTACACAGCCGTCCGTTCAAATTTATTCATTTATGTGTGACACGGCGGCACAGAACTGAGTCATTATCATTTCTTTTAAGGTTTCCAGGGCTAGAAAGACGGGTCCGATGGTTAAGAGTGCTTGCTACCCTTCCAGAGGACCCAGGTTCAGTTCCCAGCTCCCACGTTGAGCGGTTCACAACTACTTGTAACTCTGGCTCCCAGGGATCTGAAGTTCCCTTGGCTTCCATCTTCTGTACAAATACGGCATACACACTCAGGCACACACGCAAACATATAAATAAATAAAAACTATTTTAAAACAATAGGACTCTAGAGAAACAGGTTAGTAGTTAAGAGCCCTGGCTGTTTTTCGAAGGACCTGGATTTGATTCCCTGAACCCACTTGGTGGCTCACAGTGTCTGTAACTCCAGTCCCAAGGGATCTAATGCCCTCTTCTGGCCGCCTCGGATACTGCATGATGTGGTACATATACACATATACATAAACTTAAAAAAAAAATCTCAAAAAGTTTTAAATTAAAAAGCAAAAAAAAGCCATCCAGGAAGTAGTGGCTTATGCCTTTAATCCTAGCACTCAGAAGGCAGAGGCAGACAACTCTGAGTTCAAAGCCAGCCTGATCTAGAGTAAGTTCCAGAATACAGAGAAGCCCTGTCTTGGAAAAACAAAACAAAAACACAACTTACCTACTCACCATTTCAGTCCTCAGTGAACATCCAGAACCTTAGAAAGCTGACTGCATTTGTACCTCTAGGTTTATGAAGTGTATGTCATTCCCTGATTACACATCTGCCTCCCCATAATGGGCTGGCTACCTTTAGAACTTTATAGAAAGAAAGCACATTAGCAGTATCAGACCGAGACCAAGCTATCAACCTGAAGACAGTGTTCACTACCTGACACAACTCCCCAACACGGTAATGAACAGACAGAGAGAAAGAAATGACAAAAACAAGAATTAAAAACTTTCAGGAGGCAGAAGTGAAGTGGAAACTTGACGGTTCTTTGGAAAGTCGGTTGGATGGGGTTTTACTGGGACAAACACGTGAAAGAACGATTCATTAAAGTGGACACAGGTGAGAAGCTAAGGCAGACTCTTGAAGGAGTGTTTCGCTGAAGCAGACACAGGAGAGAGGGTGTTCTGCTAAAGCAAATGATGAAGGATTCTTTGCTAACAACACGCATGTATTGGTCCACTTTACACCACATAGTTGAACTGCATTTGTCTAGATTCCATAGAGAGAAATGCACCAAACAACTTCTGGTGCTGTGCTGCAGTTTCTTGCTGCTTCCACGGACTCAGGCTGATTGGATGCACGTGCTGAGGCAAGACACATGGAGGACACGTGGACGTGCTGTTTGGAGGGTGTAAATAGTTCTCCATGGAGTGACAGAGACAGCTTGGCTTGCTGGTACAGGGAGCTGTGCAACGCCTGTGGGTCTTACCTCTTCGCTGATCTTCCCTTGCACAGCTGAGAACTTCGCCTGGTGTTCTTCTTGGCCCCTCCTGCTGACTCAAGCTGAGGCTGAGGCCTGGCTGTCTCCACTAGGTCATGCCATCACTGCTGCTATCCTGACACTACTAAAGCTGTTGCTAACCCGACTCTACTGAACTGGACTGCTGGTGTATCTGTGAGGTGTTTGCCAGCGGATCGAGCTGCCCCTGCTGCCCTGTGAACTGACCTGCCGATTTCCAGACAGCGCAGACGGGAGTTGCTCCAAAGAACCTTTCTAAACAGGTCCACTTCCCCGTATCCTTTCTTTCCCACTGCCTCTGGTGGGTGGTGGGCTACAAGGGAGGTTAAAGTGTTTAAGAACCATCATTAAAAATAAGGTTTGAAAAAATTAACGTTACACAGAAGTGTTATAAACTCAAGATTAAGGCTATTTTTTTTTTAAAAAAAAAAAAAAAACCATTTTATCCGAATCAAAACAACTCTGAGATTCCACCTGACACCTATCAGAATGGCTAAGGTCAAAAACTCAAGTGACAGCACATGCTGGTGAGGATGTGAAGCAAGGGAACACGCCTCCACTGCTGGTGGGAGTGCAAACTTGTACAGCCACTCAGGATATCAATCTGGCAGTTTCTTAAATTTTTCAAATAGTTCTACCTCAAGAGCCAGCTATACCACTCCTGGGCATTTACCCAAAATATGCTCCACCAGCCCACAAGTACACGTCCTGAACTATGTTCATGGCAGCCTTATTTGTAACAGCCAGAAACTAGAAACAACCCAGAAGTCCCTCAACTGAAGAATGGATACAGAAAATGTGGTTCATTTACACAA
Organism: Rhynchomys soricoides; assembly: GCA_019843965.1. NCBI lineage: Eukaryota > Metazoa > Chordata > Mammalia > Rodentia > Muridae > Rhynchomys > Rhynchomys soricoides. The sequence continues at coordinate 556,982 of JADRCH010000201.1, forward strand.
TGGAATACTACTCAGCTATTAAAAACAAGGACATCAAGAATTTTGCAGGCAAATGGATGGAACTAGAAAATATCATCCTGAGTGAGATAACCTAGACCCAAAAGGACATGCATGGTATGAAGTGGATAGTAGCCATAAAGTATGAGATAACCACACTACAATCCAGATCCAAAGAAGAAAAATAACAAGAAGGGCCCAAGGGAAGATGCTTGAATCTTACTCAGAAGGGGAAATAAAACAGACACTGGAGGTAGATGTTTGGAACTGGGTGGGAGAGAAAATGGGTGTGGCAAGAGTTGAGGAGAGAGAACAGCTGGCAGCCAGGGGATGGCCCTAGGGCGTGCAAGACCTGGGACAGAGGGCAGAAAGCCCCGAGGAGTCTATGGGGGTGACTAGACTGAGACTCCTAGCAGTGGGGGAGATGGAGCCTGAAGTGGCCACCTCCTATAGCTAGGCAGGACTCCCAATGGAGGGATAAGGACACCAACCCACCCACAAAATCTTCAAAATATGTCCTGTCTACAAGATGTGCAGGAACAAAGATGGCACAGAAACAGAGGGAATGGACAACCAATGACTTGCCCAACTTGACACCCATCCCACAGGCAAGAACCAATCCCTGACACTATCCTGACTGCTATGCTTGCAGACAGGAGCCTAGCATAACTGTCCTCTGAGAGGCTCCACCCAGCAGCAGAGACCCACAACCGAACGTTGGATCTGGGGGAGTCTTGTGGAAGAGTTGGGGGAAGGATTGAGGGACCTGAGGGGGACAGGGACACCACTAGAAGACCAACAGAGTCAACTGACCTGGACCCTTGGGGGCTCCCAGAGACTGAACCACCAACCAAAGAACAAGCGTGGGCTGGACCTAGGCCCATAGCACATATGTAGTAGATGGCAGCTTGGTCTTCATTCAGGTCCCCCAATAACTGGAGTGGGGACTAACCCTGAATTTGTTGCCTGCCTGTGGATCCCACTCCCTTAACTGAGCCATCTTGTCTGGTCTCAGTAGGAAAGGGTGAGCCTAGTCCTGCAGTGACTTGATGTGCCAGGGTGGGGTGATACCCAGGGGGAGCCTCCCCGTTCTCAGAGGAGAAGGAAAAGGGGGAGTGGGAGGAAGGAGCTGTGGGAGGGGGGCCTGGAGGAAGGGGTGGCAATCAAGATATAAAGGAGAGAGAGGGGGAGGGAGGGAGAGAGAGAAAGAGAGAGAGATAAATTTATCAATTTCTGTTCTTTTGGAGAAACAATTCATATACCCCCTCGTTCCTGGAGGATTCTAGGAAGGACTTCCTGTTCACTGTCCCTTCAGCCCCAACAAATGTCACCCAACATTTAAGTTGATCAATTCCTATTTCTTTGACACATTCTTAAAGTCTCTTGAATAGACACTAAATTCAGTGCTGATGTTCCAAGATTGTTATAAATTGGATCTTCAGTGCTTCCCAAAGGCCCATGAGTTAAAGGCTTGGTAGCTAGCCTGTTGGGAGCTAGCCTTTAGGCAACAGAGCTGGGTAGGAAACAGTTATGTCACGGTGGGGTATACACCCTTAAAGGAAATATTAAGATCATGTTTCTTGCTATCTTCTTCGCTTCCTGGATGCACGGAGGGAGCAGTCCCTCCATTATGCACTCATTCCATGATGTATCTCAATACAGGCTCCAAAGTGACGGGGCAGACAGGCCATGAGACAACACCTCTAAAACTGAAAGTTTCAGAAATAAAGCTCCCCTCCCTTGTGAGCTGACTGACACAATCACCTTTAATGTTGACTGTGAGCGTTATCAGCTTTCTTCTTTTGCCTTGGGCCATTTCCAGAGACTGGAGCCAAGAACCCCAGCAACCCGGACCAACACAATTCAAGAATCCCTTTTTCCCACCACAATTCAAGAATCCCTTTTTCCCTATAGTTTCTATATTCCTCAAGCCTTCCTGGACCTGAAGCTCTGGTGACCTTACGCGTATGCACACATACACACACACACACACACACACACACGCACGCACGCAAGCACGCACGCGCAAGGCGTCCTGTAGATTGGAGCAACTAAACCATAGCCTACTTCCTGATGAACAAGAGGGGGCTTTGTTTCCCCCACTGCTCTAGGACAAAGTTTGGAGGCAAAGGTAACTGCCTCTGATTTTGTTTGTGCGCGGTTGCTGGTTTGTGTTTAATGGTGCTGAGAATCAAACCCAGAGCCTTGTGCATGCTAGTCAAGCGTCTTATCACTAAGCTAGGTCCCCAGCCCTTCACTCTTAGCATTTATTTAAGAATGAGGGGAGTGTGCACGGATGGAGGTCAGAAGACAATGCACTGATTTCTCTCCTTCCTTGTGAGTCCTGGGGACTGAAGTCAGATCATCAGCTCACTCGCCAGGCAGCCACTGGCCCTTCATTTTTGTTTTGCTTTTCTTCCTTTGTGAGAGAGAGAGAGAGAGAGAGAGAGAGAGAGAGAAAGAGAAAGAGAGAGGGAAGAGAGAGAAGAGAGGAGAAGATTCTGTCATCAAACTCAAGTCCTCTTCAGTGCCCAGTGCTGAAATTATAGGCACATCCAACGTGACAGTCTTCTTCGATGAACTTTGCTTCCCCTGTGAGTGGCTGGGGAACTAGAGGAACAGTGTGAGGACAGGACAACTGCCCAGGCAGCAGCACTTCCATCGCTGGCACTTTGCTGATGATCACAAGTGGATGGACAGAGGAAACGCAGCAGTCAGATTCTCTTTGCCAGCCTGCAGGTTTTGCTGTAAACAGCCAAATTGCACAAGGAAACTCAAGTGAGAAAAAAAAAAAAAAAAGCCTAGAGAATGAAACCCCCCACGGTGGGGGAGGAGTCAAGCATCGCTGCCAAGCTGTCAGTCGTTTGTTCCTTTCTCCGGATTGCGGTTTCTTTTGTTTGACCAGTTTTACCTCCCACGTTCCTGTAAAGACCTTACCCAATCTGGTACTAACATGACCAGTACCGCCTTCTTGCTCTTGACTTCTCCTGGGTGTTCTGGAGTGGGGTTAAATTGTAGACACTGCTCCACCTGAGCAGTTACAAGAAATCAGAAGCCTCTAGCTGGTGACAATCCACACAGTCTTTAAGAACAGCAGCCAGTCACAATGAAGCTTCCAGCCTCTTCCTGCCTCCTGTTGCTGCCCTTGATGCTCACGTTCATGGTCTCCAGCAGCCCAAATCCAGGTAAATACGACAGAACAATATTCTCTCCTCTCTTTCTCTCCCTCCCTCCCTTCTATTTTTCTCTCCCCTTGAGACAGGATCTTGATATGTAGCTCAGGATGACCGGAAACTTGGACTCTTCCTACCTCAGTGTCCTGAGTCTCAGCATTATAGGCATGTGCCACCATGCCTGGCTCAAGATTAATTTCTACCTCACCTGCACCATGCACGCACCAAAGATTAATTTGATATTTCAGGGAAGAAATGAGATAGAAAACATGGCAAACCCAACAACAAATGCGTTACAGTGTTCTTTCAGCAACAAGAAGTTGGGGGTAATTTAGTCTTTCTTAGTACCAGAATCCTCGTTAGCAAAAAGGAAGGACCCTATTTATCCCAAAGGACTCTGTAAACTTTTAAGACACATTACCAACGTGTCTGCAACTGTAGCTGGTCACATACACACAAGTGTACACACAGCCCAGCCACTTCCCCAACCTTCCCAACCTCTCCAAGAAAAGCACAAATTTTTCTCAGGGCTCAACTGGAGCGGGAGGCTTGTGGTGGAAAGCAAAGAAACTATAGGGAAAAAGGGATTCTTGAATTGTGTTGGTCCAGGTTGCTGGGGTTCTCAGCTCCAGTCTCTGGAAATGGCCTAAGACAAGAGGAGAAAGCTGATAATGCTCACAGTCAACATTAAAGGTGATTGTGCCAGCCAGCCCACAATCACTTTCTTCCACTCACTTACGCTCCAATCAAAGTAGACTGCCGATCCCCAACAGTCCTGCGTTGTCAAACCAGCTCAACTTTACTCACACATCTAGCTCAAAAGTTAACACCTTCCCACTCCTCCTCTGCCTGCTCCGACACCCAGACACGGCTCTTTCCACGATGACTATGCTCAGCTCAATCAGGATGCTTTTTGTACACATTATGTTCTATCTCACACGGTAATGGTGCGCCTCTTCTACCTCTCCTGCCCTGCAGACTGTAACTTTAATCACCTTGGTGGCGCACACTGATGTTTTGTTTCCATAACTCTCACATTGGCCCACATAGCACTCAGCAAATGCTAATTGCTCAGGTTTCTAAGGTCAAAATGATTCACTTCTATGACTCGTACGCCAAGGTGATAGTGATGTTTTTTCTTGTTGTTGCTAGTGTGTGTATGTGATTAAACACAGAGCCCCATGCATGCTAACCAAGCAGTGTGTCACTGAATTACCGCCATGCCTCTATTGTTTGTTGGTTTGTTTGTTTGTTTTTCTGAGGAAATCTGTGACTTTTCTTGGAGAGGTTGAGAAGATCGGGGAAGTGGATCTTGGCTGGGCTGTGTGTACACGTTTGTGAATGTTGACAGCTACAGTTACAGACACACACAGGGTCTTTCTGTGTAGTCCTGGCTGACCTGGAACTTGCTCTGTAGACCAGGTTGGCATTGGATTCAGACGTATCTACCTGCCTCTGCCTCCCAAGTGCTGGGATTCAAGGTGTGCATGGCCACCATCACCGCCTGCCTGCCCCTATTTTGGTTTTGATACACAACCTTTATTATTTCCCAGACTGTCTTGAACTTAGAATCTTGCCTCAGCCTCCCAAATTGCTGGGATTACAGGACCAAATTTACTACTTAAGGTTGGTGGTGAACAACTCTTTGCTGTGTGGACCTCAATCCACTAATCACCAATAGTAAACCTCCAGTTAAGAAAGCTTAAAAAAAAAAAAAAAAAAAAAAAAAATGGGGCTGGAGAGATGGCTCAGTGGTTAAGAGCACTGTCTGCTCTTCCAGAGGTCCTGAGTTCGATTCCCAGCAACCACATGGTGGTTCACAACCATCTGTAATTGGATCTAATGCCCTCTTCAGGCATGCAGGTGTGCATGCAGATAGAGCACTCACAAACAAAATAAATAAATAAATCTTTAAGAAAGCTAAAAAATATCAGTCATTCACTGGTCAGTGTTCCTTGTAAGGGACTACTCCAAGTTAATAAACACAGATCAACAGCAACCTTTACAAACCTGGATCCACTCCACATTTAGACCCCCCAAATTCTTACACTATGCTTTGAAGTCAAGACCTTGTTGCCTCTGCCTGTGGTCGTCTACTTTGCAAACTTGCTAAGTCACTTAACTTCTTTAAGCCTCCAGATGGCGCCGTCACAAACAACATGGGCTGGGTAGTAGTCCAGAGCTTTTCTAGACAAGTTCTAGACAATGTTCACATACATCTGAACCATTCAGTAGCCAGAGGAAATGACCTATACACAATCTCCAAATCAATTCTCTAAATAAAATTTATCTTACAAGCTAGAGTGTTCTGGCCCAGTGGTTGAAAGATCTGGCTGCTTTTCCAAAAGACCTTGCTTTGATTATCATTACCCGTGTGGTGGAAAACAACTGTCTGTAAGTCCACTTCCAAGAGATCTGACACCCTCTTATGGCCTCTGTGGGTACTGTATGAATTTGGTGCACTGATGTACATGCAGGCAAAACACCCATCCACATTTTATTTTAAATCTGATCTTATTTTACCTCCTAATACCTTACATCTATATTTAATATACTTTTCAAAGAGGAGAGGGAAAAATACATGTGAATATATAATATTATGGATAAATTAGTTATAATATTATTCACTATTTATAATATACTTATGATAATAGCTGACATGTGTTAGTAAACCCTGTGCTGCAGGCACCGTTTTAAGTGTTATTATGAATATACTGTCATCCCCTTTTGTCTTCACAAAAATCTAATGTAATTGGGGCTGGAGAGATGGCTCTGCAGTTAAGAGCACTGGCTGCTCTTGCAGAGGACTTGGGTTCAGTTCACAGCAGATACATTTGGCAGCTCATGACTGCCTGTAACTCCAGCTCCAGGGAATTCATCACCCTCCTCTGGCCTTCTCAGGCACCTGTACAAATATGGTGTGCACACACACAGGAGCATACATACATACAAAAGATTTATTTGTTATATATACAGTGTTCTGCCTGCACGCCAGAAAAGGGCACCAGATCCCATTACAGATGGTTGTGAGCCATGTAGGTGCTGGAAATTGAACTCAGGACCTCTGGCAGAGTAGCTAGTGCTCCTAACCTTTGAGCTATCTCTCGAGCCCATAAATGAATATTTTTAACCTAATTTATTTTGTTATTTTTAACTTTTAATTTTTCATGTTTTCAAAACATTGTGAAAAGAATTTCACTATATCTTTCACATCTTTTTCAAATAGTTTTATAAGTTTTTATTTTGTTTGTTTGCTTATTTACTTATTTATTAGGAGTCCATGGTGCATGGAGTGTGTAGATCAGAGGCCAACTTTTAGGAGTTGGTTCTTGCCTTCTATTATGTGGGTCTTAGAGTTGAATCCAGGTAGTCAGACCTGACCAGTAGGTACCTCTAACCACTGAGCAATATCATTACCCTCACATTTTACCACAATACTATGATCAAACTGGGATTTTTTTTTTAATTAAAAAAAAAAGAGTTGCCAGCCGGACAGTGGTGGTGCACGCCTTTAATCCCAGCACTCGGGAGGCAGAGGCAGGCAGATTTCTGAGTTCGAGGCCAGCCTGGTGTACAGAGTGAGTTCCAGGACAGCCAGGGCTACAGAGAAACCCTGTCTCGGAAAACCAAAAAAAAAAAAAAAAAAAAAAAAAAAAGAGTTGCCAGGTGGTAGTGGCCCACAACTTCAATCCCAGCATTCAGGAGGCAAAGGTACACAGATCTCTGAGTTCAATACCAGCCTGGTCTACAGAGCTAGTTCTAGTACAGCCAGAGCTACACAGAGAAACCTTGTCTTTCGGGGAGAAAAAAGGAAGGGTTGGTGGCAAGATGATTCACCAGGTAAAAACGTTTGTTTTGCCAAGACTGGCACCTGATTTTGATTCCCAGGGCCACATCGTGAAGGAGGATCAAACTCCTGAAAGTCGTCCTCTGAGCTCTGCATATGCACTATCACACACACACCACACAAAAAAAGAAATAAATAATAACATTTTTAATTAAAAAGAAATGAAAACCACAAAGGGGGAGATAGCTCAGTGTTAAGAACATTGGCTGTCTTTCCAGAGAACCCAGGGTTCAATTCCCAACATCTACATGGCAGCTCAAAACTCTGTAAAACTCCACTCCCAGAAGATCTGACTCCTTCTGGCCTTTGTGGACACTGCATGCATATGGTACACAGACACACATGAATCAATATACTACACACATAAAAATAAAAATAAAGCTTTAAAAACAGGAGGGGCCTCTTATCTCTTGCTCTTACCTCTCCCCTTTCCCTTCCCCCCTCTCTCCACGTGTTCATGGCCGGCCTCTCCACTTCTCTACTCTCTACGTTTTTACTTCTCCCTCCCTCTCTCTGCCTTTCTCTGCCTCTACTACCCTCTTAGCTCCCCCCTGCCCTGAATAAACTCTATTCTATACTATAAAAAAACAAACAAACAAACAAACAAAACCAGGAGGGGCTGGAGAGATGGCTCAATGGTTAAAATCACTGGCTGTTCTTCCAGAGGGCCTGGGCCCAAATCCCCGGTGGCTTACAAATGTCTACAACTCTAGTTCCAGGAGATCTGATGCCTTCTCTGGCCTCTTCAGTCACCAGACACACCAGTGGGGCACAGATGTACATGCAAGTGAAACACTCGTACTTGTAAAATGAAAATGTAAAGAACCAGGAAATTGTCATGAACACTTCTGTAACTAAGTCCAAGACTATTCTGAATTACATGAGACCACACCTCAGAGCAAATATGATTGATGATGATGACGAATGAAGTTTGTTGAACTTTCAAATTAAAGTTACAATTTCTACATATCTAAATGTAATCATTTAGAATCTTAACACTTCTATATTTAGGGATTCAACTAAATCATCTATAAGATTTCTCTGGCTTTTATTTTTACTGAAATAAGGAATAAAGGACTCACAAGGAGAAAATTCTAGAAAAAGATTTAGGAGGTAAGAACTGTGTCCATCTAAATTATTTTAGTAGCACTCAGAACAGCACATGAGAACACTCGAAACCAACACTGGGGAGATGGTGTAATGTCACCCATCTGTGTGGAAGAATGGGCACATGTCTGGGAAATGGGAGGCCTGAACCTCTGAAGACTCGTCCATCCACCTAGTGGATAAACACTTACTAAATACCTACCATGTGCCAAGAACTATTAGCTCCATCATAATTCTAAAGCTAGCCCAAGAGAGAGGTTTTGTTTACTGTTGCTAGGAATGTCATAATAAACTACCACAGTTGGGTGGCTTTAAGGACAAATTTGATTTTTCTCACATTTCTGGAGACTGGAAATCCAAGACTGAGACATCTGAAGATCTGTGTCTCTTCTAAGGCCTTTCTTTGGCAGACAAATGGCTGCCATCTTAGTGGGGGTGCCATAGTGCAGCACTGGTGGCTTAGAGACAGCAGGGACTTGTTTCCCATGTTCCAAAAGCAGGGCTTCTAAGGTCACGCTTTCGGCAGGACTGAATTCAAGTAAGAGTCATCTTCCAGTGTGCAGACAATCAATTCTCGTAACACTGGAGATTAAAAGTTCCCAGGGGCCCCTTCCCACGAGGACACTAATGGTGTCCATGGGAGTTCCTAATTACCCCACAAGCCCCCACTTCCTAAAACAATCCTATTAGGAATTAAGAATACAACATAACGGCTTGTTTTTAAAGACTCATCTATTGTATTTTATGTATATGAATGCTTTACCTACATGTGCACCACATGAGAAGCCAGAAGAGGGAGTCAGGTCCCCTGGAACTGGAGTTACGGTAGGTTATGCTCTAAACTCAGGTCCTCTGCAAGGGCAGTAAGTGCTCCTAACTGCCCTGTCTCCTCAGCCCCAACACAGAGGTGTTAAGGGGACATTCTCTTCTAGAACCTTGTGCCAGACCAGTCACGATTGTGCTTTTAGGTGTGCATACTCTTAAGGTCTTTTGCACCACAGAAGCCTCATTTTGGCTTAATTGCTCTTTTCAGAACCCTATTCTCCAAATATACTCATTCTGAGGTAGTAGAGGTTAGATCTCCAATACATTAATTTGGGAGGATAGAGTTCAGTCCACAACAGAGTTCAAGTCATAAATTATACAAGAATAATTCAAGCACAGTACTCATCTGGAATCCCAGCTATGGGGAATCGGTGTTAGAGAGACTGCTGAACATTCACTTTCCCAACCAAAAACAAAACAAAATGTGCCAGGCAGGTAGAGGTGGAAGCTGGGGAATTGGGAGTTCAAGGCCAACCCACAATACAATATGGAGACCCTGTCTTTAGAAAAGAATAGTTTAAGCCAGGTGGTGGCGGCGTAAACCTTTAATCCTAGCATTCAAGAGTCAGAGGCAGGTGGATCTCTGAGTTTGAGGCCAACCTGGTCTACAGAGCGAATTCTAGGTCAGCCAGGACTACACAGAGAAACTCTATCTTGAAAAACAAAGAAAGAAAAAAGAAAGAATAGTTTAAACACAATAAGAAACAAATAAAGGCATATTTGATTGTTTTCATGGTGTTATGGATCAAATCTAGGGCATCATACATGCCAGGCAAGCATATACCACTTAACTACATCTGCAATCTGTCGTTATTGATTTTAACAGAAAATATTGCCAACTAAAATCAGAGCAAGTGTCATGTAGGCCCAGTTCTAGCCTCAGATTCTCAAATTTATAAGCCTTCATCTTTTTATAATTTTGTCCTGATTTTTTGTTTTGGTTTGGTTTGGGATTTTTTGTTGTTGTTGTTGTTTTTGTTTTTTGGTTTTTTGGGGTTTTTTTTTTGTCAGCTGGACACAAAGTAGGGTCATCTAAAAAGAAGGAACGTCTGTTGAAAAAAATGTCTCCTTAAGACTGGCCAAAAGGAAAAACCGTAGAGTATTTTCTTGATTAATGATTGATGCGGGGGCCCAGCTCACTACAGGTGGTGAGACCTGCAGGCAGATGATACCAAGATGTATAAGAACACAAACTGAGCAAGTCAATGAGCAGCGTCCTCCATGACCTCTGCATCAGCCCCTGCCTCCAGGACCCAACCTTGAATCCCTACCCTGACTTCTCTAAAAAGGAATGGAGTTTGACCCAAGAGTTGTAAGCTGGAATAAGCCTTTCCTCCCACAGCTGCTTTTGGGTGTAGGGTTTTATCACAGCAATAGGAACCGTAGGACAAATTTTGAATTATATCTAATTAATTTGGGTTTTTGTGGGCTGGTGGGTGGGTTCACATGTCACACACGGAATGTGTGAACATCAGTGGACAACCATCAAGGGTCAACATTCTGTTCCCGCCATATGAGCCCCAAGGATGGGACTCAGGCTGTCAAGCCAGGCAGCAGGTGCCTGCTAAGCCACAGCATCAGCCTTTAAACCTTCATCATTTGTTGTCACAAAAATATTTACAGATGAACTTGGTGATAAGTATCGATAATCCCAGCTACCCAGGAAGCAGATTCAGGTGGCTCACTTACGGCCAGGAGTTAAAAGTAAGTCTGAGCTGCATAGCAAGACCTTGTCTTAAAGAGATGGAGGTAGTAGAGTCAACAGCACAGACTTAGAATGCAATGTGCCTGTTACAAAGGAACAAACACAAATACCATCCTTGGACTAGTTAGCTGGAATTGTGGGCTCAAACACAGCAACTTGAGAGCAGGTGGGAAGTTTGGTTTACAGTTACCTGCTCCTTGCTCCCACTGAGTTATCAGGGTTTTTATGTGAGGGACTGCAGTCTTAGTAACCACACCAGGTCTTCTCTTAGATCCAGAGGCCATTTTCTTCACTTTCTCAGTTAAACTGGTCAGTAGGCCTGATTTTTTATATATATTTTCTTTATTTATATTTCAAATGTTTTCCAGGTCTCCCCTCCGGAAACCCCTACCCCATCTCCTCTCCCCTGCCTCTATGAGGGTGCTGCCCCACCCACTCCCGTCTTCCCACCCTGGCATCCCCCTACACTGGGGCATCGAACACCCTCAGGCCCAAGGGCCTCTCCTCCCACTGATGTCCAACAAGACCCTCCTCTGCCACATACATGGCCAGCACCATGGGTCCCTCCATGTGTATTCTTTGGTTGGGTTAGGCCTGATGTTTTTTTAATTCGGGATTTATTTATTTTTGCTCTGTATATGAGTGCCTCTGGAGGTAAGAAGAGAGCACTGGATACCCTGGACTAGACTTAGAGATGACTGCAAGCCACCATACAGGTGCTGCTGGGAATCCAGTCTGGGTTCTCTCTTTGCAGCAAGTGCTTTGAACCACTGGACCATCTCTCCAGCTTTTAGGCTAGATTCTAAGTCTCGGTTCTTTATTCATTTACAATATTCCTCCTTTGGAGTACCATAGAGCCCAGCAGTGGAAGGGGCAACAGACAGACAGACACACATAGACACAGAGATTGTGCTGATGTAGGTGCCCAGGCAGCACCATGTTGGAGGACAGGGGCAGAGAGCCTTCCCCTCACACATTTGGAAGTAACTGTAGGTGTGTTTCCCTCCGATAGGGGGCGCCAGAAGCCATGAGGACCAACACCGGGCTCCTAGGAGGTGGCTCCTGGAAGGTGGCCAAGAATGTGAATGCAAAGGTCAGTAATTCAGCCTTGCCCTCAGGGTTGGTGCCTTCAAGATCCTTAAGCTTCATCTCCCTTGAACCCCTCTGAGACCAGGATAGATGTTATCTGAGCTAACCTCGGCATCCACCAGAAGCTGCACTAATGCCTGCTTTCTCTATGAGTCAGGCAGGAGCTAGATGCCTACCAAGATCTACACAAGCACTAGCCTAATCACAAGCTGCCCCCCAAATTCCCAGCACAACCTTCTCAAAGGGTTTTTACTTTTTCCTGGCCCTCCAAAAACATCTTGGATCCCAGTCTTAGCCTGATGTTCCTTATAGAACGGACAGAAGCAGAAGGAATGCAGCACTAAAGGCACCTGGGCCTCATTTCTTCATTCTTTGGTCTCCACAGGGATATCCCAATGCCCCCTTCTAAACATGTCAGCAAACCCCTGCCCCCAAAGGTCACAAAACCAATCTAGAAATCCTGGGGTTCACGCAGCTTGGAGTTCTCTGTTGACCTTTTCCTCAGTCTGTATGAAAGAGGCACCAGAGGCTCAGAAGCCCAGCCCGAGTCCCCATCCTCAAACACACAAATCTTCCTGTCTAAGCGGCAGCCTGTTGTTACAGATTGGTTCCCTCGAGTCCCAAAGAGAAAAACCACAGCAGTGCTGGGGCCACCAAGGAAGCCATGTCCCTGTGATCATGTCAAGGGCAGTGAGAAGAAAAACAGTAAGTTTCAAGGATGGCCTTGCTTAAACACACTCAGTCCTTCAAGGTCACTAGGCGTGGAGGTAAGGCTGCACCAGCTAGCCCCTTTCTATTCAATGTCAGCTTGTAGGAAAACTGAAAGAACAAAACCATTGGGATAGACTTATTCTGGAACTGAAAATGTTTAATCAAATTCCTAGCAACATTTACCAAAGTACAAGGAGACAGGGCCGCTGTGCCCTGATCACTGATGTCTGAAGATGATACCAGGATCAGGGTGGAGCAGGATTTGGGCTTTTCCCTCATCTGCCAGTTGGGGTTTTGTTTGTTTGTTTTCATTTTATGTGTATGTGGGTATTTTGCTTGCATGATTTAAATAAACTACACACACACAGGACCTTGAAAGGTCCAAACAGGGAATCAGACTTCCTGGTTCAGGACTTACAGATGGCTTTGAACCACCATATGGTTTGAATCTGGAACCTCTAAAAGGGTGGATCCTGCTCTTAACCACTGAGTCATCTCTCTAGATCTACAGTATGTTTTAAAATGTTATTATGCAAAAATTAAATCAGAGGCCTGAAAGATGGCTCAGAAGGTAAAGGTGTTTGCAGCCAAATATAACAGCCTGAATTCAATCCCTAAGATCCACAAGTGAACAAACTCCTGCAAGTTACCCTCTGGCTTACACATTCCTATCACATTCATGCAATCCCACAGACATGTGTGCGCGCGCGCACACACACACACACACACACACACACACAAATAAACCATCAGGGATGTTAAATTTATTATATATATTGTGTGTGTGTGTGTGTGTGTGTGTGTTTACATGTAGCATCGCAGCATGGAGGTCAAAGAACAGAGTGGGAGTTGGTTCTCTCCTCCCGTTACATCAGATTCTGGGATTGAACTCAGGTTATAAGGTTTGGCAAGTGATTTTACCTGATGAGCCATCACTTCTTCCCTTGTTTGGCTTTTTGATTCTTTTCTTTTCTTTTTGGTTTGGTTTTTGGAGACAGGGTCTTCTGTGTAGCCCTGGCTGGCCTGGAACTTACTCTGTAGACCAGGCTGGCCTGGAACTCACAGAGATCCACCTATCTCTCTGCCTCCTGAGCACTGGGATTAAAGGTGTGCACCGCCATCCCTGGCTTGTCTGGCTTTTTGAGATAGATTTTCACTCTAGCCTGAGCAGACTGGGAATTTACTTTATAACCTAGGTGGATCTCAAACTTAAAAAGTCTTCTACTTTCTGAGTGCTGAGATGGCAGGCATGAGCTAGCACAGCTAGCTGCATCTCATGATTTTTACAGTCTACATAAAAATTAAATTTTAAAATGTTTTTAAATGAGCTGGAGAAACAGCTCAAAAGTTAAGAGTGCTTACTGCTCTTTCAGAGGACCAACGTAGCCAGACAGTGTTGGCACGCTCCTTTAGTCCCTGTATTATTCTCTGCAATGGGAGGCAGAGGCAAGGGGATCTCTGAGTTTGAGGCTAGCCTGTTCTACAAAATGAGTTCCAGGACAGCCAGAACCACACAAAGAAACCCTGTCTCAAAATAAAATAAAATAAAATAAAATCAGAGGACCAGGGTTTGTTTCCCAGTACACATGTCAGATGGCTCCCAGAACCTATAATTCAAGCTCCAGGGGATCTGAAATTCTACTCTGACCTCCTTACACATTTTCACACAAGTGGCACACACAAACAAAAATAATATAAAGTATTTTTAAGTTTTTAATGATAGCTCCCCCTTTTATTTGTGCCCTAGGACACCAAAAACACCACAGGAAGTCACAAAGACCCTCCAGAGCCTGCCAGCAATTTCTCAAAAGATGTCAACTAGCAAGCTTTACGCTGCCCTTATAGTTCTGAGGCTCTGCTCTCCCAGGTAGACTCTCTCAGTGGAAGGGAGATGACCAGCCCTAGAGCACCGCTCATTCTCCACACCCATCCTCACCAAGAGCATCCGTGTTCTCAGAAGGCAGGGCCCAACAGTGTACCTGTGACTGTGCCTCCAGTGCCACCTGCACTTGTCATTCTTTCCTTTCGCCTTCTGATTACCCTACAAGAATGCAGGAGACCTCGGCCTCCTGTTGGTCTCATTTGGCCATATGAATATCAATTATTCCAATCAAATGGGGTCTAAGTGCTCACATTCATTTCATGTGTCACCCTTAGCCCTGTTCATTTGAAACCTTCCCAGAGTCTACATGGACTTCTCCTTCCTTGACCTTCTCTATTCTTTCACTTGGAGGTGCAAGATCTATTTGGGATATAAAAGGCAGGTAAAGCACTGAATCAGATGCTGCCTGGTTAGAAACAATAAAGGTTTAGAAATTGCAGATTCTTAGCATCCAGACATCCTTCAGTGTTTATGATTCTGTCCTCATCACCACCACCGCCATCCCCATCATCACCGCATTCTGTGGGTTTCTCATGATGTACAAGAGATACAAATGCAGAAACACTGTTCAAGGCTAGAAAGATGGTATGGAGGATCTCAGCTGCCATTCAAAAGAATTTGGAGCCTATAAAAACAGGATGGCATCTGCTTTGTTTGTTTTCTTCTTGGTAGGAGTATAAAATGATCAGAGCAGCAATCTAAGGCAATTCAACTTAAGCAACTAAGTTGAAAGGGATGAAGGGAAAGGAAACTATTATTGAAGGTAGAGACACCCCTCGAGTCTGCTGCTATCAGGAGGGGGTACTGAACTACAGCAGTACACACCTGTGGTCACAGAATCTGGGAAATGAAGACAGGAGGATCAGTAACTTGAGGCCAGCCTGGGCTACATGAGAGTGCCATCTCCTCGGGGGTAGGGACCACTCATCCAGCTCATCTAGAATCATCCCAGATGAAACAGAAGACTAAGATACTTGCCTTATGAGAAGGGTCATTGGTCATTTTAACTGAGTGGTGAGTGGGGTGGGGCCCTATTTATGACACAAGAGGACAAGCCCCTCCCTTCTTGTAAAACAGCACAGGGTACATGAGCCTCCTCCTAGTCGTAATCCCTCTCCCAAAGTAAGAGGCACGGAGTGATCACTTGGCAAGGAGTGGGGACCAGCTGTGATAAACCCACAGACCAGCTAGAAAGGAAGACCAGGAATGCCAGCACAAAAGATTAGAGCCCAAAGGGAGGTGCCATCATGAACAACCTGTGAAGAGGGAAGCCTGAAGGGTAGGGGCAGAAGAATGAAGCCTAGGAGACCAATTTCTTTCACAAGGGAAATAACAACTACGGGGCCAGGTTCTACCTCAGTATCTAGGCCAGAATGGAAACCTGAGACACAGGAGAGACCTGTAATCAAGCCAGATCCTGGGCCGGAAACAACCCTCACAGACCACCCAGGATCAAAGATGCTGCAGGAATTTGGTACCCAGAAGAAACAAAGTCTCCCAAATGAGCCCACTGCCCAGCAAGAAGCTGAATTCCAGCAGAAACAGGAAGTTCAACAATCTGCTCTGCTCCAGCAATCGCTCAGCCCATTAGCCTTCCCTGCACCACAGCAATCATCTGCAAGCCAGAAAGTACACTTGGATCAACAGGAAGCCACCTCCCATAATGGACCTGGGGTGGGAAAAGTGTATACAACTCAGAAGGAACCACAACTCAGAAAAGAACATGTGGGGATGACAGCATCTGGACCAGCAGAACCACCTCTGGCTGCAGGAGTAGATACTACATCTACAGCCCAGGCTGTATCTGGACTGCACAAGAAACTCCCTAGCCAAATTAACTTGATATCCCAAGAGAGACCTGAGCAGTCAGACCCTACAGCGCAGCAAACACCTCTACTCCAGGGAGCCACATCTGAGCAGGGATCTTTCACCGAGTCAGGGTTTTTAACAAGACTGCCGGAGCTATCCATACAGCGGACACCCCAAGAGTGGAAGACAGTTTTTGATTGTGTTCCAGAGTCTGACACAGAGAAACACCTGAGTTCATCCTCAAAGTCAAATCCTCCAGAGCCAAGCTGTGGAACAATAATCCTGGAAATGCCACTGTTCTCCAAAAAGAAACCTGATTTTGAAAAGATGTCAGGATATGGCGGGAAATTACCACACGGGAAGAAAGTCATCCTCCAGAAACACAAACACTACTGGGACACAGGTGAGTCTGAACCTGGAAGACTCAGGCGTTCCAGGGCCAGCCATTTAGTCTTGCTAAGTATTTTCTGTATCTGGGATCATAGCACTCAGGTCATCTTTCAAGAATCCTGTAAAATAAAGAGCACCCCCAACCCCAGCCCAGTCTGTAGAGAAGGGAGACTGGGGTATAAAAAATGAAGAATCTTACACAAGGCCCTGCAATTTGAAAACAGCAAACACAGGAGTAAAAACAAGGTTTGTCTCCCTTTACCCCAGGCTGCTTCCCTACAAAAAGATTTGAAGTAAGTCAAATTGAAGTAGGAAAGAGCTCTAACTCAGAAATCAGGTCAAAGAAACCACCCTCCTCCTAGCATTCATTTGGGAAGGAAGGAAGGAAGGAAATGGCCAAGCAACAGTTGTGAGGCAAGCATCACACTAAGCAACAGTAGCACAAGGCTCAATGTGGGCCTTACATTGGCAAGTGTGGTGTAGACTAGCTCAACATCCGGGACATTCACAGCCTTTGCTTTGAGAGGGTCTTGCCTCTGCTGCCAGGTGCCTCTACAGGGCCCCAGCGCCAAGGAATGACTAGGTTTCATGGCGTATAGTAGCTTGGGAAAGGGGCCTGCTTAGGGCTGCAGAAGTCTGTGGTAAGGTCAAGGCTGAATGGAAACCGTATAGTGAGGTGTGGTAGTTCTTCCTGCCGCCTCTCTGGAGCAATGACAGGTAACACCATAGAGCCCAGTCCTGACAGAAGCACAGGGAAGGTCACAGTCCTGAGGGCTATGTATGGTAGTGATGGTCTTTCACTTCAGGGAGCTCATCCCTCCTCCCCAAAGGCCTGAGAGGTTTCTCAGAGGACAGAGTAATGCTCGCTCTGTCAAGAAAAAAATAGAGGCTTAATTCTCCCAGCGCAGCCAGGTTCTGACATGGGCTACCCAGAAGCGGCTGAGAGCGTAGTGAGCCATGTGCACATGTGCGAGTCTCGGACCTCCTGTTTCCCGCCTTTCCAGGGCACATGGTGGACTTACGCTCCTTTCAGTAGGCCTGCAAGCTGCAAGGCCTCAGGGTTGCTGTCTTCCTCCTTCTCTGCCCCGCATCCCTTTGATTTTGAGGAAAAAGACAAAGCAGAGGGAGAGAAACCTCATTAAACAGCAATAAAAACTAGGAAGGAAGCCGGGTAGTGGTGGCGCACACCTTTAATCCCAGCACTCGGGAGGCAGAGGCAGGTGGATTTCTGAATTCGAGGCCAGCCTGGTCTACAGAGTTGAGTTCCAGGACAGCCAGGGCTAAACAGAGAAACCCTGTCTCGAAAAACCAAAAAAAAAAAAAAAAAAAAAAAAACCAAAAGACAACTAGGAAAGAGAGAGGATGTGAGACTGGAAGGTAGTTTGCTGAGAGGTCAAGGCCAGCCTCAATTACAGTATAGGACCCGGTCTGAAAATACATCAGAGATGGACAAGTGAGGGGGCGGAGGAAAGGCGGGGCTTCCCCAAAGGGCCACCAAGCGCGGTCACGCCCCCAAGTCGGTCCCTCCCACGCCTTGGGTTGCCCGCCCACTGCCCGCCCGTTCTTCCGGCTCCTGGGGCAAGTGGGCGGGCCAAGTTTCAAGGAAGGATGAAAGGGGTGGCCGAGTCGGCACCTGCACGAGACGACTGAGGATTCTCTGTCAGGGTGACTCTAGCGCATCTCCTCACTATTCCTGCTGTGAGGACACTTTTCGCAGCCTCTAGGATTGTTTGGGGTTTTTTGTTTTGTTTTGTCGTTGTGATGGACTGAGCGGTTCCTTTAAGCTGAGCAAATGGGCGGGCCAAGACCTTCAGCTCCACCCATTAAAGGCGGAGCTCAACGAGGAGCCGGCTCAGGATTGGATGGTTTGGGTGACTGGCAGTGGTGTGTAAATAGGATTGACTCTAAGAGAGGGACTTGATCGTTGGAATTGGGCCCCGCGCCAGGACTGGAAAGAATCTATGGAGCTGGCCGTGGAATCTGTGCCCGTGGGGGCCCAGGCCTCTAAGCAGGCCAAAGAAGGATCGAAGAACCGCAGTCGCAGGCGGTGGCAAAAAGGCAAGGTCAAAGGTGAGCCGGTAGCAGCTTGGAAGAAATCCCGCACATCCTGCGGGGGACCGGGGACTGGGAACTGGGGACTGGGTGGACTGACCCACGAGGGGGAGAGATCCGTAGACTCACCCACTGCCGTCCTGAGTGGGGGTTAATGTGAGAGTAGAATGCCCCACCGAGACGTAAGGACTACCGGATATCCCAGTGCGGTCTTGAGAGAAGGGTCCGAAATGCTAGTCAGTCTGAATAGGGTTCTCGCTCAGGTTCCTTATTCTCTGTGTGACCAAGAACAACAGCTGTGCTCTTAGTGTTTTCGGCTTCGGATCATGTCTTCTGCCCTCTTGAATAACGTGGAAGGGTTTTTAGCCGCTTTTTCCAAATGAAGAAATCTAAGCATGCAAAAGGTAGGTAGAAGGGGCACCCGGTAACTGGAAGAGCTTGCAGCCCCTTCTTACTCTCTGTCAGTCCATCCATCTGCTCATTGACAATCAACCTTTGTCAACCCAGCAACACTGGGGCAACTTCCAAAGCATGAGAACTTTTAAGTTGGCTTTGCATCTACACATCATCCTTAGAGAAAGGAAAGCGTTGCCATCTAGCTTCCCTGGATATAAAAGGCTGGAGAAACAGTGGCAGAGCAACCAGAGATGTTGCATGGCTCAATCAGAGCAGGCATTAAGTCCTGGTTCAGTAATGAGTCTCAACCATGCAGCTCCATCTGAAGTCTGTGTATCTTTATCCACAGGGAGAGATTCCTTTGTGGGCAAAAAAAAGAAAAAAACCTGGCATGGCTCCCCAGCCCCAGTAACCCCACATTCATCATTCCTCATACCTCCTTTGGTGGGCAAGTGTTGGAACCAAGCGGGAGCCTGAAGCCTCCTATCCCACAACAAAGACACATAGCAGGACACTATGCTTTGAGGCAGTATGGGGCCTGTATTGCAGAGACCCATTTTACCAAATTGCTATGATCTATCTGTGAGGTAATAAACAGGGCCCTTTTCTCGACTTTTTGTTTCCTGAGCTCCAAACAGGCATCTGTAGGACTGTTGTCAGATTCAAATGTGTGTTGTTTAGCACACCATAAGCCAGGAGAGGTGGATGTGAGTCTACTGTCTGGCTGAGTGTACTGAGTAGAGTGTCTGACTCTACTAGACACTGATCTCCCTAAGAGTAGGATTGTGTCTGCCTTGTTTACAGAGAATGCCAGACACATGGATATTCAAGTATTTATTAGAGATAAGTAAAGGAATGTGTGAAGTGTGACATGGGGCTCTTCGTAGCCAAGCTGCCCTTATTGTCATCAGGAGTCAGAAAGAATCTGCTTGAGTAAGGCTTCTTACACAGGATCCAGGCAAGCATACTCACGAAGGCTGGCAGCTCTGAGAATTGTTTGTCATTTCCTGAGGCCCTTCCTGGTGCCAGGCCTCAGACCTGTGAATCAGATCCCACACCTGCCCCAAGGGTATCCTGACTGGCTGGAGCCATCACTTATCCACGTGATCTTGCCAGTAATTAGATGAGACTGCTGTCATTATGATCAGCCTATTTCCCAAATGACGACACAAAGGCACTGAGCTGGTTGGGTTTCCTTTACCTGTCCAATGAAGGCAGAGAGATGGACACCTTCAGCCTTCTCATAGTGGGGAGTGGGGATTTGACAGCTGTTGTATATCCCAACCTTAATTCTGAATCTAAAAGGCTCTAGTCACAAAGATTCCATCCGCAGACAGACATTCAACACCTAGAGGTGCCAGGCTTAGGCTTTCTGTAACCTAGCAGAACAATCTCAGTAGAGCTGAGGACACAAATGTTAATAAGACTTGGAACATAGATATTAATAAGACTGTTGTTGTTGCCAGGCATGTGGCACACACCTCTGATCCCACTCTTCAGGAAGCTGAGTCAGGAGGATCACCATTATTAGCTCAAGGCAAGCCTGGGCTACATAGTGAGTTGCAGGCCAGTCAGGGCTACAGAGTGAAACCCTGTCTCAACCTCTCTCACCGACCCATTTACAAAACATATACAAAACCCCATAAACAAACCAGTGTGATAAAAAGTAAAAATCCTGGAGCTAGGGATGTAGCTTAGTTACTGGAGCACTTGTCTAGCGTGCACAAAGCCCAAGGGTCTGTCTCCAGGACCACACAAAGTTGGCATCCTGGCACATGCTTATAATTCAGAATTAGGGAGGCAGAGGCAGGAGGATCAGAAAGAAGTTTAAAGTCATCTCTGACTACATAGTCTAAGGCCAGCTTGGGCTACATGAGAAAATGTGACCTGCTTTCAAAAAAGAGAAAATCCTGAGAAAATGATCATGGGAAGCTTTTCCAATGATGTGACATCAGACTCAAGGACGAGCAGTCATCAGCTGCCAAGCAAGAGGTAGGAGGAGCAGCACAGCATAAGCAAGAACACCCGCAGGAAGGAGCAGCGTCTGACAATGCAGCAAGAGGGGGGGGGGGGGGCTGGGGTCAGGAAGCGGGAGCAAGCAGGGTGGGCTCTAGGTTGTGTTAGAAGGCCATGTCCAAGACTGAAGCTTTATCTGCAAGGAAGGCAGGGAAGCATTGATGGACTGGAAGAGCATGGTTGACTTTGTGCTTTCAAAAGATCCTCTGGATACTCTGCAGGAAACAGGCTTAAGTCAGAGGCTCACCGAGCTTTAAAACTATCTGAGTAAGGACCAGGAGGAGGTAGTGGAGGTGGGTGGAGTGCCAAGTTTCCAGGCTTCTAGGGTGTAGGGTAGATGGGGATAGGTGAGGAAAGTGAACAGTATAACTCCTGAGCTCTGCCTGAGCAAATAGTGAGTCCTGCAGGCTGTCAGCACACACGAACACACATGGAGATCGTGACATACCCAAACATGTACATAGATTCTTCTTGGTTTTATTTTGTTTTAGAGACAGGCTTTATATAAACATCCCAGGCTGGCTTAGAACTCACCATGTAGTTCAAGATGACTTTGAACATCAGATCCTCTTGTCTCCACCACCATAGTGCTGGGATTACAACTGTTCACCTCCACACTCAGTCTATAACAGTATTTGGGATCAAATCCAGTTGGAGTGAGGCAAGCACTACATCAGCTGAACTTCATCCCCAGTCCCAGTATATGGATTCATAAAAACATGAACACATCCCCATACAAGCTGAAAATCCAAGACAAAACATATACTCACAGGCTAACAAACATGCATAGGTGGTGACACATACAAACACACATACCTTCAGACATGTCAAGAAACATGAAGGTACATTGACTTGGTACATCTCCAGGAACCGAAGTCCAGACCTGATACAGCTGACAAGTGGCTTCTCAGGGCAAAGGGCTGGAGGAGGTAAGAGCATGGTTCAATGGCAGAACATCTGTCTAGCATGTACAAGTTGATTCCTAGCACCAAAAGGGGGGAACTCATCCCAGGGCAAAGGGCTAGACCCTAGTTGACTAGGTTCCCCTCCCCACTGCCAGGTCCCCCTTGGCCCTACCTTTGCCCCATTCCTGCCATGCTCACCCATGGCCCCACTGGGTATGCCTTTACCCCAGTACCCTCTGCCTGGGATTCTGGCAATCTCAGTATCCCTCCCTTGTGCCTCTAGCCAGTCTGGTCTTCAGGGAACCTTCAATGGGGCAAAGAGCAGGGCCCTGCAGTCACAAGGGCTCGGAGGAGCCAACCCTTCCCTATTGCTTCATCCCAATCACTTGTTCTTCCAAAAGTGTTCTTCATCTTTGATAAATGTCCCAATCCCGTACCTCCCCCAAGTTACCCTGGGGTGGGAAGGCAGTCAGTCCTAGCAGAGTGAACTGTGGCAGACATGAGGTGTCCAGTGTGACAAGTGGGTGAGGCTAGGCTTAGAAAGTGGGAAATTATAACGGCTAAGAGGGGAACACAACAGAGAAGGCCCTGAACTCGAGGTGCCTAGACAATCTCATGGGGAGACAGAACAATATGATTAGGAAACCATGTGGTGTATTACGGTAGTAACAGGCTGCATTGGAAAAGAACCCAACCCCCAACCCGTCAGTGAGGCCAGGGAGCAAACCAGACATGCACATGCAATGCCTCCCTGGGCTAGGGATAGCATTCAGTAGTAGCTCATGCCTAACACATGGGTTCCACTCCCAGGAGGAAGGGGGAGGGAAGCCCCACTCATGAAGCAGGCCACCCACCCTGGGTGGGCAGAATGGCTCAGCAGTTTCCAGATGAGGAATTCAGATCTAACCTAGGATCACCCAACAAGTGACCTATACTAGTACCCACCATAACAGCTGCTTAGCTTATCTGACCCTGAGGCTCTGGTCCATCTGTCTGTTTTCCAGTCCTGGGAAGGTACACCTCTCCCCAGTTCCCAGCCACTGCCTTTGGCCTTCAGTCTACTTCGTGCCCTCTGCCCTTCACATATTTGCTGGAGTGTGCTAGGCCGTGGGGCCACCCTCTCCCTTCATCAAGATGACAGTCCATGGACAGAGAGTGAGGACTGACCCACAGCCAGACCCGTGCTGCTGAAGCCTCTCTGCCTCTCATGTACAGCAGGCTCTTTCAAAGGCCACACGCCTGACTTTTAGTCGGAATGTTGTGTTCTCCTGAAATAGTCATACTCTACTTTATGGGTTTTACGCCTCCACACAAACCCGTTTGTGTCCTAGAGGAGACACATGTGAAAACAAAGGTGTGAACATGCCAGGGTCGAAATAAGCTTTTGTGGGTAAATGAGAGTGGACCTTAGAATGGATAAGGGAGGGACCACCTCGAGTTAAGTCCTGAGGGTGAGAAAGAGCGGGCTGGGCGAGGAGCTTGTGGAAGACCCTGCAAAATATCTGAGCCTTGGTTTCCCCATATGTAACATGGAGCCGACTGTCCACAGGGTGGGTTATGGAAGTTAGGGGTAAGCCAAGGATGTGCATGCAAGAGTACCACCCAGTAGGGCCTGTGACTCAAGCCCCTGAATACCACCCAGTAGGGCCTGTGACTCAAGCCCCTGGCTGAGTTTGGTAATGCCCTTAATCCGCTTTTGCACCCCCAGGGGGCGGGGCGTGAAGCAGGGCTGGCCACTTCTTTTCCCTAACAGCTGGAGACATCTGTGCCAGGGCCAGTCTGGGGGGTGGGAATTGGCATTACTGAGCTTTGGCTCCCTGAATCCACTTGGGGGAAGAAGAGAGGACAGTTTTCTGGGGGAGAAGGGACTGTGTGTTCAAGACTAAGGCTTGGGACTCCTGGGTCCTAAGAGAGAAGACTGGAACTGGATCCCTGAGTCTGAGGAAGGGGCGGCTGGAGGCTAGACCCAACTCTGAGTAAGGAGAGCCAGGGCATGGGCTCCCTGGTCTAAGCAAGGAGGAACTGGGGGGCAGGAATCCAGGGCTCTAAGGAAGAAAAACCTAGCAGGAGGACTCTCTGTTGAGCTGCCTGTCTGTCAAGCAGGCGGGAGGGGCAAAGAGTTGAACTCTGGGCTCTGTTTACCACATGTGGTTCTCACTATCCTTTCCAGATGGGAAGTGAAGCAATGGCCACACCCTACCCAGGCTGGTCCCTCCCCCAGCTTATCGCCCCAGGCTGCTACTGGCACTAGCCACAGACCTGCTGTGCCAGCTTTGGGGAGCGTTCGGAAGAGGCCAGGGAGGGGTGAGTGCAGGCCCAGCTAAGAGACAGAAAAGGTGCTGCTGCCAGAACCCAGGGCCTGGAAGGGAGAGGAGGCACAGTCTTCTAGGGAACCAAAGGGTTGCAAATCCAGGAACCAGGTAGGGCCCTAGACTTCCAGAGGGAAAATCATCATGTGGGAAGGTCATAATGTCCCCACCAACATGTCAAGGGTAACTAATCCAAGATACGGTGTAAAAGTCTAAATAACAGGAATTCCTAAGGAGACTCTGGAGGAAGATCACAAAGGACCCTGAATGTGGGAAGCCAAGCCAAGCATGGAGCCAGATTTTGAAGGACAGATAGACGTTGAGGTTTGAGAGTCCTAGGAGGAGTGCTCTGTGTGTAGGAACTCTGGACTTAGAAATCGGCAATTAAGTGGGTTCTGTAATTACCCATACAACCTTTGGCTCATCACTGATCCTGTTTTCCCTCCTGTAAAAGAGGATGTTAGCAGTAATAGAGGTCTGAACCAGTTCATCAGGGTCTTTGGGAGCTAACTAAACCGTAGCATGGGTGTAGCTATTTAAACTACTATTTTGGGCAGGAAAGTGGGACAGTGTAATCTAAGGCAGGCGGACAAGGCTGAAAGCCAGGTGACCATCCAAAGAAGGGCTGGTAGGTTTAGAGAATCCTACAGCAAAACAAGGAGGGAGGTGGATTTTGGAAGGGATTCTACGGGAAGGCTTAAGTAACCAGGAGTGAGTCCCTGGTGCAGAAAGGCTGGTATTATGGATGGGGATCAGAAGGAGGGCTAGGTATAGAAGGCAGTCCTAGCGGATAGTAATGGCTGGCCTCGGAGATTAATGTCCCCAACCACTGTTAGAAGGGAAGGGTTTGTAGGCAACCCCAGGAGACTGAGAGGGAAACTTGGAATGGGCCTTGAATGTGTGGGTCTTTAGGAAGGGAACCGTTGAGCATCCAGATTTCCAAGAACAAGAAGGACAAGTCCAAAGATGGTAAACAAAGATAGGAGTTCACACTTGAATACCTGGAAGGAAGAAGGAAGAGGGTAGGCCGACTTCTGAGGTAGAGAAGCAGATCCTGTGGGGCTCAGGAGATTGGACTCCCAGATCAAGAAGGAGGGTAAAAGGCATGGCAGCGGGTTTCTAACCCTCTGCAGCGGGTTTCTAACCCTGAAGAGGACAGATAGGGAGGGGCTGCTCAGTCTGAGGGCTTCAACTCCCAGCTGCTACGCAGAAAGGGGATGAGGCCCCAGACTTCTAGAAGATAAAGAGATAAATTCCTAAGTGTGAGAGAGAAGGTAAGGGAAGGCCCCTGCATCTCCAGGAGGCTTGGAAGAGACCCTTGAACCTGAGGAAGGAGAGGGCTCAGCTTTGGACTCTTGGATCTCGTCAAGGATGGTCCTAGGTTTGAATACTTGTTTGGCCCTAGGGAATGAGAGGTAGAACCTGTACTCCTGGGCCTGACACACCTTCCCACCTTCCCACAGCCTCAGCCTTCTCACACAGCATGGATTTACGCACAATGACACAGTCGCTGGTGACACTCGCAGAAGACAATATGGCCTTCTTCTCAAGCCAGGGCCCAGGAGAGACAGCACGGCGGCTGTCTAACGTCTTTGCAGGTGTTCGGGAACAGGCACTGGGGCTGGAACCAACCCTAGGCCAGCTGTTGGGTGCGGCACACCATTTTGATCTGGACACAGAGACACCAGCCAACGGATACCGTAGTTTGGTGCACACAGCCCGTTGCTGCCTGGCTCACCTACTACATAAATCCCGCTACGTTGCCTCTAACCGCAGAAGTATCTTCTTCCGTGCCAGCCACAACCTAGCAGAGCTGGAGGCCTACCTGGCTGCCCTCACCCAGCTCCGGGCTCTGGCCTACTATGCCCAGCGCCTGCTGACAATCAACCGACCAGGAGTGCTCTTCTTTGAGGGTGATGAAGGATTCACGGCTGACTTCCTGCAAGAGTATGTCACACTACATAAAGGCTGCTTCTACGGCCGCTGCCTGGGCTTCCAGGTGAGTCCCTGCCCCATGTCCTCCTGGGCTCACAGCAAAGGCACTGGTGGCCAGTAACCTGTCCTTGAAGTAGTGTCCACGGGAATCACAATTACTAGATTCATGACTCAGCCGACAGACTAGCAAGGAAAGTTGGCAGGAACTCAGAACTATACTCTCTGGTGCTCAAACTCATGACTCATGACTAGATCTGCCATGTATCAGAAGCCTCTTCACCAGCTGGGCCTGGGAACTCGGCAGGTACATATTATATTAGCAGCTACTTGGGAAGCTGAGGCTGGAGGATCACAAGTCCAAGGCCTGGCTGAGCTTACAGAGAAAGATGAAAGGAAGCCTGGGAACTTACTGAGACCTTGTCTCAGAGTAACAAGAAAGCTGGAGCTGTAACTCAGGGGAAAAGATCTCTCAAACGTGCATGAGGTCAGAACTCATCAGGTCAATCCCTGAGACAGGGGAGGTTCATTTGTTTTTTGTTTTTCAAATATTATGGATTGAACTTGGAGCCTCACGAATGTCAAGGGAGCACTCTGCTGTTGAGCTAGATCCCCATTCACTCATTTGTAGTCCTATAAGTTCCTTTGAATTTGAGCCCCTAGGAGGGTAACCAGCTCTTGATCTCAAAGGTCTATTCCTTGTCATCTTCACTGAGACTCTGGAATGGAAGGAAGAAGGTGCTATCCCATAGATATCAGATTGGCACTTGGGCTTAGTTGCTATAAAAAAAATCACATGATTTCTGGGCAGCCCTCAGGACAGGGTCAACACACCCATCATAGTTGGTGACATCAGGGAAGAGCTGGTTGTGGCTTATCTCTTCTCTGAACTAGTGGTTCTGACCCAAGCTGTGGACCTTCTATCTTTTGCCCATCCCAAACCACCTCAGAGAGATGCAGCCTGTCACCACATAGAAAGTGAGGCAGCCTAATACCCTCAAGAGGTTAAGGCAGAAGAATTATTTAAAAATAGAGGCTAGCCTGAGCTACATCCTATGTGCCAGGCAAGCCAAGACTATATAGAAAGACCCTGCTTCATAAACAAACACACAAATAAGTAAATAAATAAATTTGGGGCTAGAGAATTGCAGAACATAAAAAACTGGAATCAGAACAGAGGCCATAGCTGTCCCTGGCTTGTTCCAGGCAGCCCCAAGGAACTGTATCAAGCTGTATACAGGAGCCCTACTAAGAATTCCAGGGGCTTCCTCTCCGGGCCTCCTCTCCCTTCACTGAGAGATGAGCCCACCTCTCTTTTCATCTTCCCTGTCCCTGTCCACGGTCCTGAGCAATCCAACGTAGTTCTTTCTGGGACTTTCCCCTCACACACGAACCCCACAAGTAGTGATGAGCCCAGCAGAGCCAGCCATCTCCCTATGTCCCTACATCCCTGGCATCGACATTGGAAAGAAAGAAATTCCAGGCTGCCTACATCGGTATTCTAGTCACAAAGGCCAGGAGCTCCTGTGCTCTTTGGCCTACTGGGTCCCTGGCCAAGAGCACAACCTGGGCCAGCTGCCAGCTCCTGAGGACCCAGATCTGCTAGAATGCAAGACAGCATCCCCCTCTAAAATGTCAATTTCCAGGAGGACAGAGGTCTCCAGACCTCAGATATTACTCCGTGCCGGCTCCCTCCCACAGCCCGGCATGCTGTGGGACTTGTCTAGTGTTTACTGAGTGAGCAAGGACTCTACCAATTCCTTGTCTTGGCCTCCTGTGGCTGAGTCTCCTGTCTGTTCCGTCTGCCACCTGTCATGTGTTTCCCAGTTTTCGCTGACAGCCATTTACCCCTTGTCTAGACCTTAGCTGATCTTCTCAAGTTCTTTGTACCTGTCTTGGATCATTTCCCCATTTCTGACTTTCAGTTCCCTGTACCCAGCCTGAACTGTCTGCTTCAGCCCTGTTTTCCTGACTTCAGGAAGATCCCGTATACTCCCACTCCTCAGTTCACAGCCCTCCAGATGCTCAGCATGAAACCCATCCCTCACCCTAGACACTTCTTTGCCTCTAGGACCTCCCTTGCTCTCATTCCTTGGCTCACCCAGCTGTAGACACACCATGTTCCCCGATCCATGCTCGCTTCAGTTCTGCTGCTTTCCCTTGCTGCCTGTGTGCAGCATCACAGCTTCTGCTTCTGCACTTGATCTGGCCTCTCCTGGGAATGGCCCTCTCCTCCTTCAGATCCTGACTCCCAAGCCTGGCCAGGTAGCCCAGCCCATGGGCATCACTGCAGCCCATGTACCTAGTGCCATCCTTCAAATCATTAGTTGATTTAGACATAACATGTCACGCGTCTTTATTAGTTCATCATCTCCTTCCTTTTGAGGACACTAGGTCCATGAAAGGGCCCATGGTGATGCCCACAGCACACCACAGCAGCTGAGTAAAAGCTTACTAAATGTATGTGCCTACTCCTATCTCTGTTCCAACTTGTGCCCCTCCCCTTCCCTCTAATGGGTAGTTGGGTGACACAGGCATCCCTTCACAGTTCACACCTGCCATCCGGCCGTTCCTGCAGACTCTCTCCATCGGGCTGGTGTCATTCGGGGAACACTACAAACGCAACGAGACGGGCCTCAGTGAGTGGCAGCTGGACCCTGCCCACACCCTCTCCTGTCCCCCCTTTCCTAACCCAGCTGAGCAATCTGGCTGCCACCAGGGCTCCCTAACACTCCCACCCTGATCCCCAGGTGTGACTGCCAGTTCCCTCTTTACCGGCGGCCGATTTGCCATAGACCCAGAGTTGCGTGGGGCTGAATTTGAACGCATCATACAGAACCTGGATGTGCACTTCTGGAAAGCCTTCTGGAACATCACTGAGATCGAGGTGCTATCGGTGAGCTCAGAGCCAGGAGAAAGCCCCAGCATGCTTACAGATAGAGACTGACTCCCAGACATCCAGTAAAGCCACAACTGCTCACTACAGGGCCCCAGGCCCAAAGATAGCACATAAGAAAAAGACTGGGCTGGGAGGAAGAAGTATGTGGTATGGTGTGTGCCCCACCACCTCCATAACCCTACACCAGTACCCTTTCTGTTCCCTCCTCAGTCTCTGGCCAACATGGCATCAACCACTGTGAGGGTAAGCCGCCTGCTTAGTTTGCCACCTGAGGCCTTTGAGATGCCACTAACCTCTGACCCCAGGCTCACAGTTACCATCTCACCTCCCTTGGCACACACAGGACCAGGGCCTGTGCTAGCCAGGCTCATCTCCTATGACCTGCGGGAAGGACAGGTAAGCCCTTAGCCCCAGACAGTAGCAGTCCTACCTCAGCACACTGAAGCTCTGAGCCTACCCTGTGGGAGGAAGAGAGCCCTGACAGATCACCATCCTTCCTCACCGCCAGGACAGCAAGATGCTCAACAGCCTGGCAAAATCTGAGGGCCCACGTCTGGAGCTGCGCCCACGGCCTCATCAAGCACCCCGTTCACGGGCCCTGGTCATCCACATCCATGGTGGAGGCTTTGTGGCACAGACCTCCAAATCCCATGAGCCCTACCTCAAGAACTGGGCCCAGGAGCTAGGTGTCCCCATCATCTCCATCGACTACTCCCTGGCCCCTGAGGCTCCCTTCCCCCGAGCCCTGGAGGAGTGTTTCTTTGCCTACTGCTGGGCTGTCAAGCACTGTGACCTGCTTGGTGAGACCCAGGTCCCTGCTTTCACAGATTCTTCCCCCATCCTTGCCCTGACCACCCTTCTTTCAGCCCCTGTCCTGTCCCAGAGACGTACTAAGTCTCAAGGTTCTCAAGGCTCAGCCTCATCTCTACCTGCTGTTCGCCCCAGCCCACCTTCCTTCTGCTGCCTCTGCAGACCTGCCGAGGCTAGCCCCAATGCTGCTCATCTCGCATCTTGGCCACTTCATCTCTGCCTCCTGCTCTCTTATCCCAGCCCCTCCCCTCCTGCCTCTCCCTCCCCCAGCTGCCCACCTTTTGTTCTCCTGCACTGCCAGTCTGCTGGCTCACATGCCCACCTATTTGCCAGGTCATCACACCTCCCTCTTGGGATGTCAACATCTCAGGAGGACATCGAGGCACAGAGCAGAGCGTGGCCATTCCCAGCCTTAACTCTGATCTTTGGTTTCCCAACATCTGATGTCCCTGTCTTGGGAAAACTGCCCTGAGCTCCTCTTTCCCACCACTTGCTCTGCCAGACTCCCTGGGTCCCCAGAGCTTTGTCTCTGTCCTCTGACCACTACTTACCACATAGGTCCAAATCCATGCCTCTTGCCAGTAACTAAAATGGCATTCTGCTTGATCTTAGGAATTGCAAACCTCACCCGAGAGCCCAGTTCTCCCTGCTCATGCCAGGCTATGACTGGGCTCTTCCCCCCACAACTAGGTTCAACCGGAGAGCGGATATGCCTTGCGGGGGACAGTGCAGGTGGGAATCTCTGCATCACTGTGTCCCTTCGGGCAGCAGCCTATGGAGTGAGGGTGCCAGACGGCATCATGGCAGCCTACCCAGTTACCACCCTGCAGTCCTCTGCTTCTCCCTCTCGTCTGCTGAGCCTCATGGACCCTCTTCTACCACTGAGCGTACTCTCCAAGTGTGTCAGTGCCTATTCAGGTAAGGTCCATGCCCTCAGAGTATGGCAGCTGCATGCCTGCATGCCTCCAAGTCTGTGGGTTAGAACTGGGCCTAAAAAGAGAGACCAGCTCAGCCTCCTACATGCATTCTGCAGGGACAGAGGCAGAGGACCATTTTGACTCGGACCAGAAGGCACTGGGCGTGATGGGGTTGGTACAGAGAGACACGTCCCTGTTCCTCAGAGACCTCCGCCTGGGTGCCTCCTCGTGGCTCAACTCCTTCCTGGAGCTAAGTGGACGCAAGCCCCAAAAGACCACAGTGCCCACCACAGGTGAGTTAGAGCTCGCTCCAGGGCACTGAGCCAAGACAGCATAGACAGACATGGTGACATAGCATAAGCCCAAGGACACATGGATACCTGTCCTGGCTGGTTCTGTCCTTGGCCCTACAACAAGCCACTAGTTTTCCACAGCAGACCACATCCTGGAAATTCTGCTTCCCCAAGTGATCTCACAATCCCAGGCCTTGCCTCAAAAAAAAAAAAAAAAAAAATGAAGCAGAAGAAAGCTCTGTGCAGCCAGCCAGATCTAGGAAGCAAATTCCTGTTCAAGGTAGGTCAAAGCCACACTGGCAAACACTGTCTCAACAACAATGAAATACTTCCTTCAGGGGTCTGGGGAGATGGCTCAGGAAACAAAGAGCTTGTGATGCACTTATGAGAACATGTTTGGATCTCAAAACCCAAAAAGCCAGGTGTAGTGCACAGCAGATCTCAGCTCTGGGTGGGCACAGGCAGTCAAGTCCCTGGGACTGACTAGAGCGCCAGTCTAGGCAAAAGCGGGGAGCTCTGAGTTCAGTGAAAAACATGAGTCAAAAGCTAAGGTGGGGACAAGTAAGATGACTCAGTGCCTGCTGCCAAGCCCACCCTGGGTTCAGTCTTCAGGATCCACGTGGTGGAAGGTCAGAACCCTCTCCTATAAATTGTCCTCTGCCCACCAGATGTGTACACCCACACACAAAGTAAGAATTAATAAAGGTGGAAAAAAAAAAAAAAAAAGGTGGCTGCTGCCATGAAGAACAACACCTCAAGGGTGATCTCTGGCCACACACACACATAGAGAGAGAGGGAGAAGGAGAATCAGTTTACATGTGTTTTATTTTAGAATCTTCAGGTAAATGTAGACACATACACTAGTTAAAAGGAAATTGAATTTGAGGCAAGGAACCACTGAGCCCTGGGGGTGGGGTTCTCTGTAGGGAAGGTGACCCTAGAGGCACACACTCCAGCCCAGCTTCTCACTTAGTACCTCAGTGGCTGCTGAGTTAATGGGCAAATATTAACATCTATAACCCTTAGTTTGTCTCTCTGTGAAAAGGGTACAAGTGTATCTACCTTGCTGGGTCATAGTGAGGACTGCTACACCCATTTGTGTCAAATACAAATGTACAGTCCCTGGTATGCAGGTGCTCTTAGAAGATACTAGAATCCCATGTCTATGTCCACAGTTCTTTTCCAGTGACTGGGTCACACAGCACCTAAGTGATTATTCTTATATTGGTCTGCACTTTGCCCTGCAAGTTGTAGCTAGGAGTATGTGTAGTGCCACACACCTGAGGCAGGAGGATCCCAGTTTGGGCAACAGAAATAAAACAGCATAATCCCTAAAATGGCAAGCAGTGAGGATCCAATTAAATTCCTACTCTTTGGTCAAGTAGTCATAAAAAGCTGGCTGAGTTTCCCGCTGTGTGGAGCCCAGAGGCAGCCACAGCCACACGTGCTGCCGTGCTGCCCGACAATCAGACCTTACTACCAGCCTGGGGATGTAGCTCTGCAGTAGAGCATCTGCTAGAATCCACCAGTAAGGGGCAAGAGGGTAGGACCTAGCATGCGCAAGGGTTGTGTGCACCACAAAGATTAATACAGATACATCTTGATTCCTCTAGAGGAAAGGATTGTTAATCCTGTGTTCTTATATTCTTGTAATTTATAAGCTAAGTACGATATAACATTTATACAGAGGAAAAAATGGTAGCTTTCAGAAGTCAATTAATTTGCACTTCTCAGTCTTAATACATGCACATGCTGCCCTGTAACACAGCCCCACTCCAAGACTACCAGCCTTAGGACTGTAATCCTGGATACAGAAATGTCCCATTCTGGAGGGAGTGGTTGGCCCTGGACCTCCTCAGTCTGGCATCCACACACTCTATCACAGTCAGGCTTATTTATCTTCTGGCTTCAGGCAACCTCTATCTTTGCCCTTCCTGTAGAGTCAGCGCGCCCCACGGAGTCTATGCGCAGGAGTGTGTCTGAGGCAGCCCTGGCACAGCCTGAGGGCTTGCTGGGCACAGATCCGCTGAAGAAGCTGACGATAAAGGACTTGAGTTTTAAGGGCAACTCAGAGCCCTCAGACAGCCCTGAGATGTCACAGTCAATGGAGACACTTGGCCCTTCCACACCCTCCGATGTCAACTTTTTTCTGCGGCCTGGGAATTCTCAGGAAGAGGCTGAAGCCAAAGATGAAGTGAGCCCCTTGGACGGAATCCCCAGCGTGCGCACTGCCTTCCCTGAGGGTTTTCACCCTCGGCGCTCAAGCCAAGGTGTCCTCCACATGCCCCTCTACTCGTCACCCATCGTCAAGAACCCCTTCGTGTCTCCTCTGCTGGCTCCTGACAGCATGCTGAAGACCCTACCGCCTGTGCACATTGTGGTGAGAACAAGACTGGGCAGGGTGCCGCTGGAGGACAGTGGGATGGGACATGGAGAAAAGAGCTAGCCAAATACCACCTAGCCAGAGAGTCTTGTCATTTGCAGATATGTTGGGCAGGAGGCTTGAGCAGGTGGAAAAGATGGGCGGAACTGGGGAAGGTCGGGGATTCAGTTAACCACATATCTTCCCATCGCCTCCACTGTGTTCTTTCTGCCCACTTCCTCCCCAACTCCCCTTACTCCCCCCCCCCTTTCCTCTGTCAACCTTCACATCTGTGTCCACGTGCCTTTCCCTCCCTCCCACCCTAACCTCCACTCTCTCTAGGCTTGCGCTCTGGATCCCATGCTGGATGACTCGGTCATGTTCGCGAGGCGACTGCGCAACCTGGGCCAGCCCGTGACACTGAAAGTGGTAGAGGACCTGCCGCATGGCTTCCTGAGCCTGGCGGCCCTGTGTCGCGAAACCCGGCAGGCCACGGAGTTGTGCGTGCAGAGCATCCGGCTGATCCTCACCCCGCCTGCTGCACCGCTGATCTGAGCTGGGGACGGCGGGGGGGGGGGGGGGCAGCACTAAAAGACCTCTTGCTCCCATCTGCGCGGGCTTCCGTGATGAGTGCGCTCCGAGACAGGCTCTAGGCCCCTCGGTCGGGCTGGGCGGGAGGGAGTGGGCTGTGCCTTAACTTGAGACAGTAAGTGGGCGGGACGGGCCAAAAGCTGAACCAGGGGGAGGGGGACGCGCGCACACACACACACACCTACCTGCCACCCAGACAACTGGACCTGCACTCCACCACTGCCTTCTACTGCTGCTGTGACCGACCACGGCTAGTCGGTTTTGCCTTTTGTAAATAAAAGTTATTTAATTAGTTAGGCCTTTTAAAAATAGGGAGTGTGTTTTCCCAGCAGATGGCAGCACTTGGCTCAAGTTGCTTCGAAAGGGAAAAATTAGGATAAATGAACCCGGGACTCCAGCTTTGCTCACAACCCAAACCACCTAATATGCAAGTCCTACTTGTGATCTCCATTAACGCCTCAGCAGCCTGGCCCCTGGTAGACCTGGGTTTAATGAGACAATTTAGACCCAAAGTCTGCCCTCGGGGCTGCTGGTACAAGGTTCAAGAGGTCTGTGCAATGATGGATCAAATAGGATTTCCCAGAAGAGATGACCTTAACCTTAAATAGAGGAGCACAGGGCTAGAGAGATGGCTCAGTGGTTAAGAGCACTGCCTGCTTTTCAAGAGGACCCAGGTTTAATTCCTAGCATCCACATGGGAGCTCACAACTGTAATTCCAGCCCCAGGGCCTCCAAGGGCACCAGGTATAAACATGGTGGATGGACATATATGCAGACAAAATGCCCATACACATCCTTTTTAAATTTTTAAAATATGAGTATAAACTTGCTAGGCAGAGAAGCATGACAGTAAGCAGTGATTATTGTCCATGCCAGAATGCCAAGTGTAAAGTGGGGAGTTGGGGAGGAGCCTGGATTATAAGTGAGCTACAGGATCTTTGTGAGGGTCAAAGCACTGAAGAGCATGCTGAGGCACTGGGGATGGACTGAGACCCAGGAGGAAAAGAAGGCTTAGGGACAAGTGAAGGCAAGGCCTGGGCTGGAGCAGAGGCCATGAGCATAGGGAGAATGGGCAGAGTATCCCAGAGCCAGCAGTGAGACTTCATAAGACTCATTTAAGGTAGGGACTGGATTAGAACCGAGCCTGCATGCAAGCACAACTCTTAGGTCTAGCCGTGAAGCAAGTGGACAGTGAGGCAGCCTGGTCCCTGGAAGGAGGCTCAAGGGCATGTGATGAGACTCAGGTTCAGGGATGCTCAAAGGTGATCTGAGCCACTTTCAAGGAACATCCAGGAGACTGGGGGGAAATGTGGGGCTCACTCTAGCTGGAACCAAAGAACTAGGATCATTCTAGAAAGAATAATCAAGGTAGGATTGGAGGAAGGCCAGAACAAAGCCCTGAAGCTTTTGGCCCACAATAAAGGCACAGGTCACGAGAGGCCAGTGATGGAATACTCTGAGGATCAGCTGGAGAGGAAGTGAGGCAGGAGGGAAGAGGCTGGAGAGGAAGTTTGCAGAAGGAGGGAGTGGTCCATGACAGCTTCAAATGCTACCCTGGGGCCTCACCCATGAACGTATGTGATGTCACAGACCTCATCCAGAGTCATGGGAGGTTGGCATCCAAATGTGGTGGGCTGAAAAGGAACTAAAAGATAAGGGACCGAGCCAGTGGGCACTACATGTCTGTGGAAGTAAAAAGGACCAGGTATGATTGACAGGATCTTGATAGGGCGGGGAGCAGAGAAGACGGAACAAGTTTTAATTGTGTCAGAAAGGGGGAGACAGATGTAGATGTTTGTTTCTTAAGGGAGAGGGTAGCAGGGGACCCCTTCCCTCAAAGGGTTTACCCAGGTAACCTGACACAGAAACACAGGCGCCATGGCTCATATCTATAACAGGTGGAGGGCTCAGGCAGGACTTCCATCAGTATGAGGCCACTCTGGGCTCCATAGTGAATAGTAAAGCCATTAGGTAGGCCAGGCTAGCTGCAAACTGTGGTCCAGAGTGAGACACTGAAAATAATCTTAACCTAGAATTACCAAAAGGATTTCTATCCATGCATGGAATACACCTACATTCTGCTTCTAGTTCATCAAGTATGGATGCCCTAAGACGAAAAACAGTCCCTAGTCTCGTCTTGAAAACCCCTTTGTCCTCATGGCCCATCCACCACTCATCCTGCCTCTACCTCTTGTCTCATCCTCTGCCAGAGTCCACCCTATTCTACCTAGGCTCTGGAGAGAGCCACCTCCTGGTCTAATGACACCTCCAGCTCTGGTTCCTGTTCTGACCTAGCCCAGTCAGAGCTGGGCTAACTAGCATACTAGCATCCCTGGCACTAACACAGTCAATGGTTTTATACACACACACACAGAGAGAGAGAGAGAGAGAGAGAGAGAGAGAGTCCACCTCCTCATCCAGCCTTACAGCTCCCCTGGTGCTTATGGGGACAGCATGAGTCTTCTATTTGGGTACCTAAGCATGAGAATTAATGCACCTCTAGGCCTCTCTGCCTTTGCGCAGGCTGAAACCCTCTCACAACCTCTGCTGTCACCTAGTGCTCTTCTAAGAGCTAGCTCCAGTGGCCCCTCCTCTGGGAATTCTTTCCTACCATGCCACCCCCCCCCCAAAAGATTCCTGTGCCTCCCTACCCCTTCACACCCTTGACCATCAATGCCTGTCGTCCACTCTGACCCGAGCTCCCTGGAGGGCAGGGCCCAGGTCTGACTCATCTTGATCACCACAGTCCCCAGCATCAGGCCTGGCACACCAGAAAGCCCAGGAAATGTTTAAGTAATGAGTGGGTGGGTGGGTGAGTGAGTGAGCGTTGAGCGAGGGAATGGATGACTACACGCGGGAACCGTGAGTGAATTCATGACATCCGGAAGTGAACGGAGGGATGCGCAGGACAGGCAAGGAAGGTAGAATGGATGGGTACATTTTTGAGGTTGCACATCCCTGAACTCAGTTTCTCCAATGGCGCCTTGACTAAGTTTCCTCATCCCCTCCGCTGCAAGGCCGGCTGTTTCCCACCAAGCTGTACGCAGAATCCCCAATACTGATCATTCTGGGAAGGACTTACCTGGACCAACCAGGAGAGCTGGTTTTCTCGAGAGTACCTTCAGCCTTTACAACCACTCCCTACTGGGCAGGTTCCTTGTCTATTGGCAGATTGGCCGAAACTAACGGAGAATGACGTCTCTGGGAGCCTATCGCTGTCTACATGTACTGCATCTCCGCCCATTCAGGGGAAAAAAAAAAAAAAAAAAAAAAAAACATTAAAGAGTCAGATCCTGCTCAGGAGATAGCCAAGGCGGCTGAAGGCGTGGTCGGAATGGCCAAGAATAGAGCTTTGGGCCTCTGTTTGGGCCTGAGGTGTTTCCAAGCGTTCTACTTTCTTTCCTCTCCTCCCTCTTCTTTTTTTTCCAGTACTGAGGATAGAACCCAGGGCTTTTCGTGTGCCAGGCAAGGTCTCTACTACCGGGTACTGAAACCCGAGCCTTTGCACAAACTAGCCTTGAACTCACTGTGTTACTCAGAGTTATCTCTGATATGCCTTAGCCTCCAGAGTGCTTAGGATCCCAGGTCTGAGCCATCCATTCCCAGCAGACCTTGGGTCTTGGGGAAGGAAGCCACACTCTTTGACCCCAAAGGATCGGGGCACTTAGGACCGGAGAAGGGAGAAATTAGCCCTTAGGGTTTTTATGTCTGAGAATAAGAAACCAAAGAATTAGAAATCTCAAAGATTGGGGTCCAGGAATTTGAACGTCAGGATCCTGTGAGTCACTCTGATTTATCGCCTCTGGATGACAGATCTGGGTTTCAGGATTTTATGAGGCTATTTGTGGGTTGATGCCATGCCTTGCCCCCAGGCAAGTTTTCTGAGTCTGAGGTGGAGCCCGGACTATAAGGGAGGTGGGAGGGGATCTCTTAGTCTGGATGACATTTCCACCTGTGTCCCTGTCAAGGAAGCCAGGAGCAGAGCTTCCTGCAAAAGGATCCGGGATAGGGAGGAGACTTGAGAATAACATGGAGACAAGGAAGGAAAACAAAATACCGAAGAAGAGATTAAAAAGAATAAAACAATGATAACAGTTCTCTTGCTCTGAATTTACTGTGGCCTGTGTTCTGTGTTAAAGCATTTCACATAATTATTCCATGTTTTCCTCACAGTTCTAAGCGATTGGAGCATCGTTAGCGTTGCCATTGTTGTTGTTGTTGTTGTTGTTGTTGTTATTATTATTATTATTATTATTATTATTATTATTATTCCCATTTTACAAGTGGGAAAATTGAGGTCCAGCTCAGGACAATCAAGATAGAGATGTAAGTGGGAATAAAAAGATACAGGTGTAAAGAGAACACAGAAGTAGATTAATTAACAAAGCGGGGGGGGGGGGGGCAGGAAGAGATGGGCAGGAAACAAAGGGAGGGGCCTGAGAGCAGAGACTAGGACTCCCAGGGCTCAGGGAAGGCAGGGCCGAAGATGAAGACTTCAGGATATTTCCCCCACGGTTTCAGCCCCTTGTTCAGGCCTTCTTACTATGGGTGTTGGGCCAAGTTGGGGTCAAAAACAGTGGTTAGGAAGAGGCAACTATGCTATTATAGCAGTGAGGGACGATAACAAAATGAATCATGGGGGTGTCCCAGCCTGGGAGGGGCCTTTCCGAAGCCTCTGTTCTTTAATCTGGGTAGATCGTGCCTCAGGGAGGACTGGGCACCCCAGTCTCTGTTTCTCCATCAGTTGGAACTATGGCTGTAGCACACAGGAGGGTAGTCCTGGGGACGGTAAGAACTTTCTGGTGGATTTCACTCCAGACCTTGAACTCCATCTGTCCAAAAAACTCTTCCCACCCTGCCATTACCGTCATGCCGCCATCATGCCTAAGCCCCTCCCACCTGCCCTTTCACCCTGTCTCTCCACAAACCACTGGGCCAACCAACCCCACTAAGCAGAATCTGGAGCTCGTTTGGGAGCTCTCAGCTTTCCCCCCGAGTCCTCCAGGACTGAAAGAGGTGTTCTCAAGGCTCCAGCTTCAGACATATTCCTGGTGCCTTAGTCAGAGATGCAAGCAAGATCACACCAAAACTGGAGCCCTCAACAAGTTAGGTGTGATCTTACTAAGCTGGCACCCACAGAGTACCTATAACCTATGAGCACAAACAAAAACAGCCCCACAATCACAGAGTCACCTGCACTGACAGAAATCTCCTCCTAACCCAGGCGAAGCATACAGCCCAGCAGTGCAATTACATGACCAGCCACTGATAAGCCTGCTGGAGGGAGCATGAGCAAGAGACCTGGTTTTGTTCTGTCTTGTACCCACAGCAACCAGCTGGACACATAAAGCTGCACCATCATTACTGTAAATACAGTAGGTTTTGGTTTGTTTTGTTTTGTTTTGTTTTTTTAGTGTTTCTCTGTGCGGCTCCAAGCACTGCACCCCAAACATCCTGTTTGAACCACTTGGCAATGCTATTTGAAACAATCTTTCTCCCAGATTAGGAAAACTGAAGCAAAGAGAAGTTTGACAAGAAGCCCAAGTTTCCATAGCTAGAGGCAATGGTGGTGGAGGTGAGACTGACACCCTGTGTTTGATCCCTAGGACCCACATGGCAACAGGAAAAAAGTAACTCCCCAAGTTGTCCTCTGACCTCTATATCTGTGCACACACACAAACAAGAATTTTTAAAAATGTAATAAAATAAGCAATCAGGATTAAAACTCAGGTTTCCTTGCTCAAGAGTCTACTACCTAAGGTTATCTCTCAGTAAATACAGATCTATCATAGTTGGACACATTGGTACATGTCTGTGATCTCAGCACCAAGGTAAAAAGAGTGAATGTTCAAGATGAACCTGGACTATACAGCAAATTCCAGATCTCCCTTAGGCTATCTGGTCCTGGCTGTTTGCTGCATAACTTTCCTAGGAAGAGGCAAGAAAAATATCTATTGCTCCCCAATAGAGAGGACCAAAGAGAGATTCTATCAGAAACAACTTGGAAAATAATAAATACATTTATCGGGGTTACTTACGAGTGCATGAGCTTCTGACTCATAAGCAGCTGCACCACGGGAAGTCCACCTCCCTTAGTGCCTACCTTTTCAATTCATTAGTATTTCTAGGGTTATGTATGGCCAAGGAAGGAGGGACTGGTGGTTGGCATCTCAGGGGAGGGTCTTTGGATGATCTTGTGAAGGTTTTGTGACCTCTCTTCCCTTTTCCCTTAGGCCCAGCTATCTATTATCCCTGCCGTGACATCAAGGCCAAGGCCTCAGATCACACAGCTGCTGTGCTCCACAATGGCAATGGGCAGATCACATCAGTACTCAAAGAAGGGTCTATGAGGTTGCTGTCCCATAAAGAGCCTTGCTGAGTGACCCTGGAGACCTGAGTTGACCTGAGTTGACCCTGGTTCCATCCTCGGAAACTGACTCCATAAAGTGGCCCTATGGTTTCCGAATTGTGTGTGTGTGTGTGTGTGTGTGTGTGTGTGTGTGTGTACACGCACGCTCATGCACATGCCATAACAAGCATGTAGAAGTCAACCTATAGGAGTTAACTTTCTTTCTACCATGTGTAGTCTGTGGATTAGGCTTGGCAGCATGCAGCCTTAAACACTGAGCCATTTCAGTGGCCTAATAATAATAATAATAATAATAATAATAATAATAATAATAATAATAGTTTTTAAAAAGAGTTAAAAATAGCTTCTACTACAATAGTGACACTTTGTCCTAAAGACCATAAATAAATAAATAAATAAATAAATAAATAAATAAATAGGCAGAGAGTACTGGTACAGGTTCATAGCTCCAGCACTCAGGAGGCTGAGGCAGGAAGACCAGCTCAGGCTTACCTAATGGGTTCAAGAGATACCTAGTGGGTTTAAGGCATGCCTGGGATACATAATGAAATCCTTTATAAAGGACCTCTTTATTAATGTCACATACAGTCACATAATGTCACATTCAGTCACATAACCACACAAAGAGGTACAACACACCCAAAAACCAGACAGCAAGTAACACGCCCAAAGCTCCCCGAGTCCCTCCTGTTCTGCTGGGTTGGCCCTTAAGGAAGCAGCAGGCTTAGGATAGAAAGGGGGGCCCCCACTTGTCCTCTCAGCCAGACTGGTTCCACCAGTGCCATGGATGGCATAACCTGTCTTGGTTATGAAACCCATGTTGGGCAACTGAACTCAAATGTGGATGCCTGAATTCCAGACAGAGATGAGAAGTCCGGACTCTGGTGGACTGAGGGAACAGGGGGCTGGGTGCCAGGTACATTCTCAGAGTGAGGAGGAGGAACCTGGGACCTGGACACCCCGGTTCCAGGAATGCAGCTCCACAACCCCACTGGTTTTTGTTGTTGAAGGAGGAGCCCCAGTTATGTTGAATAAAATACAAGCAACCCAATGCAGTCTGAAATTCCAGTAAATTTTAGTAGAAGTACATTCCTGTGTGAGGATATTGACAACATACTCATCATCTCTCCAAAATTCCAGTTGGACCAGGAATGGTGGAGCACACACGTAATCCCTGCCCGTAAGCTGGGGTGGAAGATTCCAAGTTCAAGGACAACCTAGTCTTCATTTTAATGTGTGAGTACATTTTGTGTGTGTGCAAGTGTATTTAACAATCTAAACTTGGGCCATCCTTCTCTGGCCTACGTGAGAGCCAGGCACAGTCATGGTGCACAGACATACATGTAGGCAAAAAATCTGTACACAGAAAACTTTTGATTTAAAAATTGAACCAATGCATACACTGTATGTATCTGTCCACCACTTAAGGGGAACAAGGTCAAGCACCCACTAGCTGGGTCATGAGTCCTCCCCAGCTCTGCAAACCTCATCTCTGCCATTCTTGAATCTCTTTCCCCTCCCCCACCTCAAGCTGCCTCATAACTTCCTAGCCTCAGTTTCCTCATCTATGCCAGTGGATGTATCTAATCGGGACAGCCCCTAGGCTACGTCAGTAAACCTAAGGACGACTCAGAGAGTCATCTGGGGAGCCCGTGGCCCTCAGATATGACTGATCCTGAGTCACTTGCAGTCCATTTTCTGGAGTGGTATGGGGAAGGGGCCACATCTTAGAGAGCAGGCCTGGATAAGGGTAGAGAGACCCAGTGATATGAGACAGAGCCCTCAGAATGAGGATACCCAGACATGGGGTCTGGGAGGAGAGAGACCAAGAAATGAGGACACAAACACACACTTGTCAAAGCAGGCTTGCAAAGACAAAGAAAGGAAGGGGGGGTATGGCAGCTCATGCTTGCAATCCGAGGATTCCGGCGGCTGAGGCAGGAGCATGACGGTAAGTTTGAGGCCAGCCTAGCTACATACAGAGTAAAACCCAGCCCCCAAATAAAGAAATAATAAAAAGACGGGAGGGAG
This sequence comes from Rhynchomys soricoides, assembly GCA_019843965.1. NCBI lineage: Eukaryota > Metazoa > Chordata > Mammalia > Rodentia > Muridae > Rhynchomys > Rhynchomys soricoides. Next base: position 599,400 of record JADRCH010000201.1, read on the forward strand.
GAAGCTGGGGGTGTAGCTCAGTCGGCAGAGTGCTGGCCTAGCGTAGACAAGGCCCTGGGTTCGATCCCCAGCACCAGATTCCATAGTTCTGTTTGTATGATCTCAGTACTTGGAGAGGAAGGCAAGATGTTCAAGTTCATTCCCAGCTACACAGGGAGTCAAGGCCAGCCTTGGATACGTGAGAGCCTGTCTCAAAAACAAAACAAAAAGGAGGTGGATGGAGAGGGAAGGAAGAGAGAGGAGGAAGAAAAGACGGAACTAATTGATTTACAGCTGGGGAGATAAAGACACAAAGATGGGTAGATGGGGACTCGGAACTGAAGTGGACAATGCTGCCCATGTGTGTAGGCGACTCCCCAAGAGACAGACATGTGCAAGCAAAATGATGCTTGCTGCCATAGGTCTGAGGCCAAAGCCAGTCAGCCATTTGGGTGGTACCAGGAGACAAGATTTAGGTCCTTGAGTGTGGGGTATGTGGAGAAAGCTGTGGTCATGGGCCATCAGGATCACAGGCTGGTGGGTGATCCATTTGTTGTCCCCTCATACCCACACGCTGTGCATGGTGACACAACCTCTTCTAGAGGTGCCACCCCAATTTTCTGGTGCCTCCTATATTTTGGGGGTGACACCCATGGTAGGAACCCCACCCAACTCTAATGCCGCTTCCTTACTGAGTCACCTACAACCCTGTCAGGCCTGTTGGGGGGAAACTTTGGTGAATCAAGTATCCAAGACCCAGTCCTTTAATCCCTGAGGCCCAGTACATTGGGAATTTGGATCTAGCTCTCTAGGAACACACAGCCTAGACCAGGGTCACCAGTGTCTAGACCCTCATTTAGATTAAGAAGCCCAGGCTCAGCCCTTCTTCCTCAAACTCATAGGTCCCAACCCCAGTCCTCCTCCCTCAGATCCAGAAGGAGTCTAGAACCCAGCCCTACTCCCTCAGTTCAAGGATCCAGACTCTTCCCTCAGACCCAGGTTCCAGACCCCAGCCTCCTCCCTCAGATTCCAGTCTCAGCTTTTCCCCTTCAGACCCAGGAGTCTAGGCCCCACGCCTCCTTCCTCAGATGCACATTCCAGACAACCCCCTCTCTGCTCCCATAGCACTCAGGTGTTAACGGAGGCCAGACACACCCCCAAGTTTCTTGTCAGTCCCCAGCCCCCTCCCTTCCCATTTGAAGCTGAGATGAGGTGTACTATTTACTTTGGTCCTCACCTGAATCACGTCCTAAGACACACGACTGTCCCCCACTGACCCCTTGTCTTCAGGCCTGGAACAGAATAGTGTCTTTCCTTCCCCCTCAACATGACAAAAATCCCTCAGCAAGAAGGAACCGTCAAAGGAGAAATCCGCTCCCCACTCTATATAAAACACCAGGTGTTCCTCCCTAACCCCTCAATCTCTCCCTGCCTCTCCAGATCTTGCAGTTCTGTCTCTTGACATGTGTCTACCTATCTCCATCCTCTCAGTCTCCGATTTCCCATCATCCAACTCCCCTGCCCTGAGTCCCACTCCCTCCTCCCTAATCTCTTTGTCCCTGTACAGCATTCTCCATCCCTGACTCTATCTCTTCCCACTCTTGTTTCTACCTCTGCCCCAGGTCTTCAGTCCTGAGAGATGAAACAAAAGGGGAAGTGGGGTGTGGGGAACAGAGAAGAGAGGGAGGATGGAAAATCCAGGCGGAAGGGAAGAGGGTCAGGCAGACCGGCTAGGCTCCCTTGGCATCTCTGTCAGAGCTCCGCCCAGGGCTGTGTGGCCTGGCCCATATAAGCAGCTCCTGGCCTCACACTGAGAACTTAGTGTCTGCTGTCACCAAGAACCTCTATCTCCATCCCCTCTCTTGGATCTGCAGGTAGGAGCACCTTCTCTTCCCTAAGTCCCTGCTCTCAGGCAGGCTCCTTGACTCAGTTCTCTGCCTACCTGGCTCACAGCTCTGTCTCCCTTCTTGTCTCTGACTGTCTGTCAGTGACAGTGACGAGGAACATCTTACTCTTTCTCAATGCCTCATCATTCCAGTCTCGCCTTTCCAACCAGACTGGTACAGAGTTGAATTTAGAAGTTCTGGGGCCCAGTACCCAGTCTCCGAGCATGTTTGGATTGGTCTGCCAGGCATTTCTCTTCTGTCTCTGAGCCTATAGCCCTCAATAAAATCAGCTTGTAGAGGTAACAACACGCTCCACGCTTGTGGATGTCTCTAGCAGTGTCTCTGTGGGCACCTGGCTCAGAATCTTTCCCATCTGTCTCTGCCACACCTGGCTGCCTCTGCTCTTGCTATCCTTGTCTTTCCAACTCTGCCTCTGCTCCAAAAAGGGTCCTCTGGGGTCTGTCGGGCAGCTTTAAAACCAGTGGGCGAGCAGTTCGCCTACCTACCCGTCCCAGCTGATAGGCTAACGTGGCCTCTTTCTCTTCAGCTCCCTTCCCCCTGAGAGTCCATCTCCCTCAGTGCCCTAGTCCCTTCCCTCCCCTGCTCAGTATCCAGCATCCCTTGGACAGACTACATTGCTGTTGCCGTAGCCACCCCCTGCAGCCGTTCACACAGCAGCCACCTCCTCAGGGCCAGCGAGATGCAGTTTGAGATGCACGACCACGTGAAAGGCAAAGGTGGGGTCACTGGATGCACCAGCAACCTTCTTGGTGCCAGGAACCTGGCTGCCTCCCTCCCCTGGGCACTTTGGCTTCGAAAACAAATGGCACCTGCTTCTACCCCAGAGGCCCCAGGAAACGTTGGAGCCCAGTCGTGGAGGAGGACATGGTGGTGTGTGGAGCCAAGGCCAGGCTCTGCCCAGCTGTGGTGTCCACTTTTTCTCCCAACTTTGGCTCAACCAGATGTGTAGTTGGCAACAGCAGCAGAGACAGACTAGGGGTGTTGATGATCGAATGTGACAGATAGGAATGGGGAGGTACAGTGATGTTTCCTCCAGTGGGCGGCCAGGTGGCCTGCCCAGACTGCCCGGCAGAAGGAAGGGTGGCAGGGGTGGCACGGCTCAGAAGGCCCTGCCAGGACGCCTGTTGATCCCCGTTCTCAAACCTCCACAGCCATGTCATATCCAGTGACTAGTCAGCCTCAGTGCGCCAACACCTGCTACCAGACACAGCTCAGCGACTGGCACACGGGCCTCACCGACTGTTGCAACGACATGCCCGTTTGTGAGTGTCCAGGGAAGATGGGGAGGAAGGGAAGCTCACCCCACACTCCTGCAATCTTCACTTTGCCTGGGATCCCATCATCCAACCCTCAGCCTCCTATGGTGACCCCAGTCCCTCTCCAGCCACTAACCCACCCCACCTCGAGCCCGATTGCTTTGGGTCTTCGTTTCCTTCTCTACAACTGTCCTTCCGGAGCCCATTCCCTCCTTGCCACTGTGCGTGCCCTCCCCGGGGGCAAACACAGCAGGCCCGGGACCTGACCGTTCTGCCCTGTCCAGGTCTGTGCGGCACTTTCGCTCCGCTGTGCCTCGCCTGCCGCATCTCCGACGACTTTGGGGAGTGCTGCTGTGCGCCCTACCTGCCCGGAGGATTGCACTCTCTGCGCACCGGCATGCGGGAGCGCTACCACATCCAGGTGCGAGCCAATCCCGGGCCACAGGATTCAGACTGGGAGCCGCCACCTGGCACCCCAGAGCAAAGCTCCTGATCTTTCTCGTTTTCTCTCTTTCCCACTCTCCAGGGCTCCGTCGGGCACGACTGGGCTGCCCTCACCTTTTGCCTGCCCTGCGCCCTCTGTCAGATGGCGCGGGAACTGAAGATCCGAGAGTAAGGACATCCTCTCCTGAGTCCTTGGTACTGCCTGGCCTCCAGCTCTTTGGAAAGCCTGTCCTACTACCCCTGTCCCACCGCCAAAAAAATACACCCATAATTAAAATCTGAAAATCAACCCCACCTACTTGCTTTTATTGTCGCGGGGAAGGACTCTGGGTACAGTGGGAGGTTTGCTGAGAGGGGTGGGATGCATGAAAGGTGTCTAGGTGTATCAGACAAGATGGGTTTGCTAGGACTGGCCGTGTAGATGACTTCCTGGAAGCGCCTCACCAAGTACAACCATTAGCCCCGAGGCTGCATATGGCCTATCTGAAGTCCTGCCCACATCCTGAAAATAAACCAAACCAGACAGTGTCAGGATAGGTGCCCAAGCCTGCTTCAATCCCCGGACTCTGTGGCAGGGTTAGGGTTAGGGTTAGGGTTAGGGTTAGGGTTAGGGTTAGGGTTAGCAATCGTCGATGCTGTGGCACGACGTTTAAGAGAAGCCCAGGCTGCATGATATAAGAGCCGCATATTGAGATCCTGCCTCAAAGAAAAGAGAACTTTTAAAATATTAAGAAAAATATTTAAACTCTTCAAACAATGCTCTTCCCTGCTCAGTATTTGTAGACACTGCAAAAAAGAATTTGAATTTTTTGTGTATGGGTGTTGTGCCTGCACATACCACATAGGTGGACTGCCCAAAGGGAGTTGGATCCCCCATAACCTGTTCTCCCATCAGCCTCCAGACAGTCGAGCCTTTGGGGGCAAGGCCCCCAGGATAGTCCCTCACAAGCTACCTCATCATAACTTTGCTCATTACCACCTCCTCAACTCAACTCATTGACTGCCTGGTGACATTAACTCTAAAAGGAACTAGAACATGCTTGGGTCTCAGAGTTCTTGGGATCCAGTTTGTTTTTTTTTTTTTTTTTTTTTTTTTTCAAGACAGGGTTTCTCTGTGTAGCCCTGGCTGTCCTGAAACTCACTCTGTAGACCAGGCTGGCCTCGAACTCAGAAATCCGCCTGCCTCTGCCTCCCAAGTGCTGGGATTAAATCACGCCCTGGCAGGATCCAGTCTTTACTTTGCCATTTCTGTGTTACCTTGTGAATTTATAAACCTTTTCAAGCTGTTTTCACCTGAGGGTAGCAGTTCTTAATGTGTAAACAAACAAACAAACCACAATGAGAGATGGCTCAGTGGTTGGTTAAGAGCTCTGGCTGCTCTGAAAGAAGAGCAGTTTAGTTCACAGTGCCCACGTGGCAGCTCACAACTGCCTGTGACTCTAGTTTGAGAGCATGTGACGCCCTCTCCTGACCTCCTAGGCCACCTCCACCCACATGCATACATACATACACATAAAAATTTTTTAAAGCCAAGTTTATGTTCACATCTCATAGGACAGGAGCCACCATCAGCTCATAAAAGTAAAACTCATATGGGGTCGGAGTGCCGCCTGAAAGTACTATGCACTCATGAGCCTGATGGCCGTGCACTGAAGCAAGTGACTTGTGCTGGGGCCAAGCATACAGAGAAAGTGCACTGTTGAGGATCTGCAGCAAAAGATCCGTGCCAAGATGAGGCTGAGGTCAGAGATCTCGGGTTGGCATCTGCCCTCGAATCCAGGATTTGGCATTCCAGGGCCGAGGGCTAAGATGGCCAAGCATGATGCTTTTGCAGCTTTGATGTTGAGTTTGCTTCAGAGAATGCTCATCCACACCCAGCTGCCACAGTCCTGCAGCTGCTGCCCTCACCAGCACTACCAGTTTTCCGTGCTCAGTTCCTCCGGTTGAAACAATGGTTTCTGTCTAATTTTTCTTGTCTAATAACAATCCCTGGGTCACAGACTGTGATTCTCCCTGAGCCAAACTGTGGCAGGGACAAAGAAAGGGTCAAAGATGTCCCTGCCAGTCGCTCCTGCCATCTCTCTTCTGGGAAATAATAGATCCTGTGGTGGCAACTTGCCATTGCCAAGGGGCAGGCTCAGGTTACATGGCTTGGAGGTGGGACCAGGACAAAGACGCATGTTCCACTCACCCAGAGTCCATCCCTCCCTCTCCTGCACACAGAGGCAGTCAAGACAAGTCTTCCCCACACTTTATTCTCACCTCAGTTGCCCTTCTGTCAGAGAAATGTGACCCCTGCTGACATGCACACATTAGCGGGGACCCATCAGACTGGGGTAACTGCAGCAAGGGGAAGAGGGTGGGCTCAACCCCCACCCCAGGACCAAAGCAGCAGCTACAAGTTGGAGTCCTGGGAAAGCAAGAGTCCCAAGCTCAGACAGCTGCCTAGGACTGGGGAAGAGAGAGCTCCTAAGTCCAGAAAGGAGACCCCTGTGGGAATGGCCTCTGAGGAGAATCCCAAAGACTCAAGAAAAAGAGCCAAATGATAGTACCCCCAATGTCCCCACCCCACACCTGCCAGAGTGGGGTGTGAGGCATCTCAGGCGAAGGGTTTGCCTCTGAAGCTCCCTTGAAATAAGCCTACATCTCCAGGGTCAGCTGGTCACCCTGGTCCAGCCCAGGGCAGACAGCAGCTCTCTGCTTCTACAGTGAGCAGTGGCACTGTCCTGTCCTCTCAGTAGCTGCCTGCCTTTGCCAGCTCACTGTAGGGCACTAGATCCCTCAGTTGATGAACTCAAAGAGCTTGCTGTATGAACCCGCAGCCACACCTGCTCAAGCCTATGAGCCACAGCCTGTCCCCTCTTAGTAATGGCCTCACTGTCCACCCATGGCCCAGGACATAAAGTGGCCATCCTGGATATGCCCTCTTCCTTACCCTAACATCCGTGCCACTGTCACTTCCTGTCACTCTCTCTCCTCCTGCCCAGTTACCCACCTGCAGCTTCTTCTGTGCCCACCAGCCCACTCTTCCCCCCAGAGCTGAGGCTCCTCATTTACCACCCCAGAACTGCCCAACTGCTTCCCACTGCTCTGAAAATAAACCCCAGCTCACCCTACACTTGATCTGGGTTGCAGTGGCCAGGGTCTTGTTACAAAACAGACGCTTCCAGCCTCAGGCGCTGCAGCCATAGTTTCCTCAACACTTGGATTTGTTTCCCAAAGGTCTTCCCTCAGCCTGTGACCATTCTCAGCCCAGTTTCTCCGAATGCTTCATGACTTTACCTCAGTGCCACACTGTATGTGTGTGTGTACTCCTGTCCCCTCCCACCAGATGGGGGAACCTCCTCTCACCTCCTGCTTTGCTCTGTGCCTACAACTGTGCTAGGCACAAAGTAGCAGCTCAATAAATAGTTGCTACATGCAGAACAAAGGGGGAACCCTGGGAAAAGGGAGCCAGTGGTTTCTGAGGACTGTCCAGGGGATCTCTAGTCCAGAGTGTCCCACCAGGCAACATGGTAGCTGTAGAAGAGGGCCCTTGGCAGGTCAAAGGGACATGCTAGTGAGATTATCCTGACTCAACAGTCCCTTCCGGCCTCCACCACCCCCGTGTCCACTGCCTCCAGCACCCCCACTTCCCCCACAGTACTCATGCAGCCTATGACGCAGAGTGACAAGGGCTGACCCAAGGCACGCCCCATTGGGAGCATGAGGTCCCCCAGGTAGCTGGAGCAGCAGAGTGGCCACACCAGCCATGCCATCTTCTGTGGGCTCAAGGGTGATGGGCCCAGCTCGTAGGCCAGCTGTGGTGGCAGGAAGGGCTGGTGGGCAGCAGCCCCCTCCCATGGGTCCCCAGGGTCCCCCAGCTCCTGTCAGCAATAGGGGTGCTAGAAAAGGCTCGGAGCGGCGGAAGGCAGGCGGTGGGAGCCCAGCTGGCTTCCAGGCAGGTGCTGGGCCCACAGAATCTGGAGGGAAGCAGACTGTGACCTTGGCAAAGGGGCGGCTGGCCATCTTGGTCATCTCCTGCAGGTGCCGGCGCTGCTCTTGTCGCTGGTCCAGAGCCTGCTTGGCCTTCCAGAGGAGAACACAGAGTGAGAGGAACAGGAAGAAGCAGGAAAAGAAGACAGAGAAGAAGACGAACAGGTCAATGTGGGCCTGGTCTTGCCGGAAGAAAAGCAGGCCCTGTGAATCTGCCGAGCCATTGGCACCAGGCCCGTTGGGATCTCCTACACCCAGCAGCAGCAGGTAGAAGCGGCTTGATTTGAGGGCGTGGTGCTCATGGGGATAGGTGATCACCAGCCTGTCCCGTACACTGCGGACCACCAGTACTGCCGAGGGTTCCGTCACTGTCACGTAGGTAATCAGGCCCCGTGGCCACACTTCCCGAACTCGTGGCTCCACTGGAGAACCTGGTCCACTTCCAGTCCCCAATCCTCCTAGGTCTGCAGCCACCCGAGGTACACCATCAGCAGGAGGCGGGGGAGGGGGTGGAGGTGGGGGTGGCTGGATATGTACAGTGTGGACACCTGTGTCAGGGGCCACTCGGACCACAAAAGTGTCATAGGAGGTGGAGACATAGAGGTCCACAGCACCGAAGGTCACATCTAGTGTCAGGCGAATGTCCACATTAGTGAACTTGGGTTGGACGCCAAACAGCACGGTGCGGCCAGGACCCAGGGCCCGGCGCTTCGGCTCATGGAAGCAATTGGTCTGGGAAGTGGGGTCCAGGCAGCACTCCTGTTCCACAGAGATGAGTCGGTAACACTGCTGGCCACCTAGAGGGCTCCCGTGGAAGGACTCCCGGCACTTGGCACACTGTGAAAGGGCAGGAGTAGAGTTAGTTGGCCATCAGGGCTAAGCTCAGTGCTGAGACCCTCAATGGCAAACAGCCACGGCACTGTGACCCCAGCACACCCTACCTGCACCCTAGCATGGGGCTCTCAGCCATGAGACTTCTATGGGATTCTGGCTGTACATCCTTACTAGCTACGCGTGGCCCTCTGCCAGTGAGTGACCTGACCTCACTGAACCTCTGTACTAACAGGAACCAAGGCTTGCTCAGGGAACTAAAGTCACATTCACAGCCTGTGTCTCAGTCTGGCCTGCATATCCTGCCCACTTGGCTTCTTCTTGGGGCCTCTATCCCAGCTGATCCTCTCTGCCTAGACAGTTCCACAGGTCCACTTGTCTGACACCGTCACTTCCACCTGAAGTGTCACCTTTTTACAGAGGCCTTCCTCAGTCATGGTCACCATACCTACCATTTAGTCATGGTGATTATTACATGGCTAGTTATTACTGCTATAATTATTAGAACTAAATAAGCACTACTTGGGGCAGCCAACAGAGCAGTTGGAGGAGGTCTGCACTGACCACCGCCCACTCTAGCAAAGGCCAATGGCTGTGTCTGTCAGAATTGACGGCTGTTTTGTTTTGTTTCAGTTTTTGCTGGGCATAGTGATAATCATTGGTAATCCTAATATTGGGGGATTTACTGCTCTACCACTGAGCCACACTCCAACTTCTCACTGGGGGATTCTAGGCAGGGGCTCCACCACTGAGTCACGTCCCCAGCCCCTCACTGGGGGATTCTAGGCAGGGGCTCTACCACTGAACCACACCACCAACCCCTTACTGGGAGATTCTGGGCAGGGGCTCTACCACAGAGGCATGCTTTCAGGTCCTCAATGAGCTTTGTATGTATGTATGCATGCATGTGTGTATGTATCCCTGTGTGTAGTTTACGTGTGAGCACATTTTGTGTGTGTGCGCATGTATATGCAAGTGAATTTGAAGATCCAAACTTGGGTCTTCTTGAGACTATATGTCTCTGGCTGGCCACAAACTCAAAGAGATCCACCTGCCTCTGCCTTCCAAATGCTGGCACTAAAAGTGTGTGCCACCATGCCCGGCAATAAACTTAGGTCTTAGTGCTTGTGTAGTAGAACTTTACAGACTGAGCTATCTCCCTGGCATCCCCAGCAGGCCTTTCAATCATACACCAGTAAAGCAAAATTTCTGGTCTAGGATGAGAAGGTTGGAGGTTGGTAAAACTGGTCTGGGTGGAGCTACACCTCTACTGACAAATCTTATGATCCTGGGAAAGAGAAGACTGCGATGAGACAGGAGGCTGTTCCCCTGGGGCTGGGTAGGAGGAGTGGGGCAGAGCATTCAGCCAGCCTCTCTGCTTCAGAAAAGAGAAATGGGCCTACGGGGCATCTGGGTTTGTGTTAGGCTTCATTAGATTAAGTCTTGCACCATGTAGGCCTAGTACTGACAGAATCCTCCTGCCTTTGCCTCCTAAGAAGGATTACAGGCTGGAGGCACAGACCTGGCTCACAAGGGGGATTTACATCTAAGTTTAGAATTAATGAGAATCCCTCATTAGCCAGATTTCACCTGGTGGGGAAAGGCACGTGGGACAAAACCTCCCCAGTAGCAAAGCTGGCACAAGGAGGGCAGAGTCGAGTCACAGTGACATTTCTGATGTCACTGTGAGCACACAGGCTCTTGTTACCCCTGTTGTATTGAGACAGGATCTCATTTAGCACAGGTTGGCATCACAATCTCTATGTAGCTTCTGATCCTCCTACCTCTGCCTCCCAAGGGCTGGGGTCACATAAATGCCACCTCACACAGCTTCTGCAGTGTAGGAGAGAAAGCCAGGGCTGAGCATGCACGCCAGGCAACTGCTGCAGCAGCTGAGCCACATCCTCAGACTACTGTTTGTGAAACCGTATCCTCTATTGCCCAGGTTGGCCTTGAACTCAGGGTCCTCCTCAGCCCCTGGAACAGCTGGCATGTACCACTGCACCCAGTCAGACCTGTTTTCAGAGTCAAAACACTTGCTTTTTCCCTAAGCTACTCTGAGGTGGGTCTCTGGCACTTGTAGCCTGCAGTCTGTGACTGTCACAGTCAGAGCCTTCTGAGGTTCTACATCCGGACTCTGGGCCACTGCCCGGGGCTCAACAAGTATTCAAGACGATCTCCATCCCAAACCAGGTTTACAGCCCCGATCTTGGTCCCGAATCCCCTCATCCCAGCTCTGCCCTTTGCTTCTGCGGCACCAAGTCCAGTATCTGGCTTTCCACACACACCTGATACTTGTAGCAGTCTCGGCGGTCACTGGGAGAGCTGCCTTGGCAGGTACCTGTCTCTGTGTTGTTCTGACATGGGCATCCTGTTCCGTCCTGCTCATTACAGGTGTCAGCATGGCCATTACACTGGCACCTGAGAATGGAAGAGTGGGGTGAATGCCCTGACCTCTGGACTTTTAAGAGGTCAAGCCCACTGCCCTAGCCACGGAATCCCTGAGTAACAATCTGCTTGGATAATCTCCAGTTTTCTGAAGTTTCAGAAGGGCAGGTACAAAATGGGGGTGATCTTGAGGCCTCCTTTCTCAGCAGCCTTCTGTGCACTCAGGAGCCCAGTCTCTCTCCAGGTCTTTCTGCAGCCCTTGTTACAGCCCTCTGATGTGGGGACTTCTCAAATGGGGTCCACTCATGTTGCTCACCCACTGCTTGGCCTCCAGCTTTTTAAAACTTCATTTGCTTCTGGTTGACAATAGAGGGCTAGGCAAGGGAGGTCTAGTTCCCAGGGTTACTCCGGGTGAGAAGGGCGAGGGCCAGGCTCCTTCCTCTTACTTGGTGCATTTCCCGTCCAGGAGGAAGTAGCCATGGAGGCAGCTCTCACATCTGTCCCCGTAGCTGTTGTTCTGGCAGTTCACACACACAGCTTCATCTTCACTAGGACCTTCTGCCACCCAGGTTTCAATCTGGCCAACAAGAGCAGAGAGAGACATGGGCCAGCCCTCCTCCCTCAGACACAGGGGTCTATGCCCTAGCTTCCTCCCTCAGATACAGGGCCCAGGCCCAGCCTCCGCCCTCAGACACAAGGGTCCAGGGCCCAGCCTCCTCCCTCAGACACAAGGGTCCAGGGCCCAGCCTCCTCCCTCAGGCCCAGCCTCCTTCTCAGACACATAGGTCCAGGCCCAGCCTCCTCCTCAGACTCATGAGTGAAGACTTCATTCTCTCACCTCCTCTGGATCTAGTGAGTACTTCTCTGGCTCCTTTCTGGCCATTTCTAGCTCTTTCTTAGAGACGCATACATGGCTGTTCCCTCGACAGAAGGCATGGCAGGGTCGGCAGGTTCCACCACCCAAAGCTGAACCCACAAACAGTGGGAGACACTGCTCACAGTGGCTACCCTGGTAACAAAGGATAGTACCATCAAAAGGGCTGGGGAAACATGGGGCAGGGGGACACAAGGGCTGGGCACCTGGTCTGGCCCTCCCAACTGGGCTCTGACTTAGCTCCTACCTTCACCTTCACTCACTTGCCCTTAAGTCCTGAGTAACAAAGCCTTCCACACACCCACGTTCCCCAGCCATCCTGTCCACTACTACACAGCCCCCAAAGTCTTTTCACATCTCCCCAGAATAGGGTTCTCCCACCCCTTCCTTGCCCATGGCTTCTCAGGATTGGGAATTAACCTTAAGATGCCTCAGCACAAGGGCTGGCAACCTGGAATCCACCACTTAGGGCTGGGGTATGACTCAGTGGTACAGCACTTGCCTAGCATGCCAAACACCCTGGGTTCTATCCCCAGCACCACCAAAATATATTTTAAAAACCAATAAAAGAGCCACTTCTGAGCAGACTGGGGGGCTCAGCTTGGCCAGGACCTGAGGGCTAGGTGTCAGGTCCCATACCTTGGTGTGATTCCGGCACAGCAGGCAGTGATCCCGTGCTCCAACGCCAGCGCACTCACTGTGGCGGTTGCAGCGACACTCCGTGGAGCAGTTACGGCCAACAAAGCCAAAGTGACACCGGCAGTGATCAGGCTCCACACAGGAGCCATTCACACAGCCCTGGGCACACACAGGGCGGCAGACACCAGTCACACTAGAGGGACAAGCAGCCATGAGGGCAGGGTCCCAGCCTTCACCCATGGTCCCACCCTCTTTCAGTAGTCTGCTCACCTGGAGTCTGCTCATCCCTGCCCCCACTATGCTCATCTAGAGACTCCTTCTTTCCTGGTTTCTCTAGCTATTTTGTCCCCTGCACACTGGGTCGGCCAACTGTCCTCCTGTCTCACAGATGGGCTCCTCCACCCTGAGCCTGGGCTGTTTCCTTCCACATGACTTGTGTCATCCCATCCTTACTGCCCCCATAACTCTTGCCCTGGCTGTCTGCCCAGCCCTCTCCTGTCGTGCCTACTAAGCCTCACTTGTCCATGGTGTAGCCTGTCTTGCAGCTGCACTCGTAGCCATGGGGCTGGTCGTGGCAGTTCTGAGTCTCATTGCAGTCATGGTGCCCATTCGCACACTCATCCTCAGGGGGGCAGGACAGGAAGGCCCAGGATGCCCCAGGACGTCCACACGTTAGCCCTGACCCCAGAGGACACAGGGTTTTACCCAGGAGATCTCTTCACCACTGTCCCAGACACCTGGGCCCATCCCACCACCTCTGAATCCCACCTCAGAACCACCCCCCATTTTGTTCTCTGTGCCCCTGGCCAACCACTTGCCCAGCCCCCGGAACCTCTCTCACCGTCTCGGGGACCACTGAGACCACCTTCCATGCAGTGGCCACCCCCATCCTGGCCCCCCCAGGCACACCAGCCACAGTGGGGTCGTCGCAGGCACAGGGCACACTGCGTAGCCTGAGCACAGCCCAGGGAGCAGCTCTCGGGCCCTCTAAGCAGCCGCCCGCAGCCTCCAGCCATGCATCGCAAGGGCAGGTAGGAGGGGCTCAAACACTGTCCAGGAAAATGAAGAGAGAGAGAGAAGGAAAGAAAGGTAAATACACTTCTCAGACTGCACCCCTCTTCTCCCAGGCCCCACCCTCCCTGGTTCGAGCTAGCTCAGGGCCCAAACAGAGCTATCACAAGCCTTTGCAACCAGACATCAAGACTAGAATTGGATAAACCCAGCACAGTAGCATATGCTTGCAATCCCAGAAGATAGGGGGTGGAGGCAAAGGGATCAAGAGTTCAAGGTTACCCTTAGCTACATAGAGCAGCCTGGGCTACATGAGCCCTGGTGTTTCAGAACAATGGACTGGGGTCAGGATTCCGTGGACACTGGAATGAGCAGATGAAGATACGGGGAGAGCAGGAAGAGAACAGGCAGGCATCAGCCATTAGTCACGTCCCAAGGAAGATGAGACACGGGCATGGAAGCTAGGGCTCAGTGTTCGGCCCCTAGAAAGCCCTGTTGAACTTTCTACCTGTGACCCAAAGGGAACTGGGCAATCCCAGTACTTTGGAGACAGAAACAGGAGAAACAAGAGGTTCCAGACCAGGGCAGGTGAGACGGCCTGAAGGTTAAATACATGTTGCTAAACCTGATGACATGAGCCTGAACCCTGATGAAGGGTGAAAATGAACTCACTCTTACATGTTGTCTTATGACCCCTAAACACATGCATCCCCTCCCGAAATGAATAGATAAGTATAGTAATGAAGGAGGAGGAGCAGGAGGAGGAGGAAGGAGGAGGAAGAGGAAGGAGAAAGAGGAAGGAGGAAGAGGAAGAAGGAGGAAGAAGAGGAAGAAGGAG
>JADRCH010000201.1:613551-638823 GCA_019843965.1 Rhynchomys soricoides
AGAAGGAGGAGGAAGAGAAAGAAGGAGGAGGAGGAAGGAGGAGGAAGGAGGAAGAGGAAGAAGGAGGAGGAAGAGGAAGGAGGAGGAAGAGAAAGAAGGAGGAGGAGGAAGGAGGAAGAGGAAGGAGGAAGAGGAAAGAGGGAGGAGGAGGAAGAGGAGGAGGAAGGAGCAGGAGGAGGAAGAGGAAGGAGAAGGAGGAAAGAGGGAGGAGGAAGAGGAAAGAGGGAGGAGGAGGAAGAGGAAGGAGGAGGAGGAAGAGGGAAGAGGAGGGAGGAGGAGGAAGAAGAGGAGGAGGAAGAGGGAGGAGGAGGGAGGAGGAGGGAGGAGGAGGTGGAAGAAGAAAGAGGAGGAGAAAGAAGAAGATAAGTAGTCAAGACCAGCCTAGGTTATATGAATTGCAGACCAGCCTGAGCTAGAGAGGAAGACCATATTTTAAAAAGTGTTGGGCAGTGTTGGTGCATGTCTTTAATTCCAGCACTTGAGAGACAGAGGCAGGCAGATCTCTGTGAGTTCGAGGCTAACCTGGTCTACAAAGTGAGTTCCAGGACAGCCAGGGTTACACAGAGAAACTGTCTTGAGAAATAATATATACACATTTTAAAGATTAAAAGAAACTCCCATGTCCCATAGGTCCTACTACATGGATGCAAAGTCTCCTTTCCCTGCCCAGCTCCTGTACCTGAAAGAGTGACAAGGCAGGGTATCACAAGCCACAGCTTCCTCTTCTTTTTAAAAAGAATGTATTTATTTTTATTTTATGGCTTTGGATTTTACCTACATGTATGTCTGTATAAGGTTGTTGAATCCTCGAGTTACAGACAACTGTGAGCCATCCCTTCAGTCCAGAAGCCACAACTTCTTACAACAAACTGAGGCCTGGCTTTGGGGCAAACAGGCTACTTCCAACCTAACCAGGTGATGGAGGTGTCCTGGGTGGAAGCCAGCCTACATTTCACAAGCTATCACTTGCTGGTTGGGACTCAGACTGCTTACAGAGTGAGGTCTGGGCCCTAGGGAACACACCATGGGGTGTAAGAGCGTTTTATTTAGTGTTAGGCCTTACATGAGATGTAAGAGAGGTGTGATGAATCTGGGCTGGCTGCCCAAGGGCAGTCAGGAAGAAATAAAGCAATTACGCAGTGCTGAAAGAGAAACCCTCATGGCTTCGGCCAGCGGAGAGCTGGGCTGGCTGTGAGAAGAGCCCGGGGAGCAGAGCTCTGCCGAGCAGTCCAGTGCCTTTGTGCCCTGGCCATGGGAATATGTTCTCATAAATTCTTATCTCCCCCTGCCTGCCCCAACAGGGCAGGGACTCTATGTCTCCAGGCTGTCCTGGAATTTGCAGCCTCCTGCCTAAGCTACCTGAGCCCTAGAGTTACAAGGCATGCGACAGCATTCTTCGGTATCATTTTCCTGCGTTGGAATGATTGCAGGGCCAGAGGACTGGCTTAGAGGTCAGGTGCGCACTGCTCTTGCACAGGACTCAAGTGTGGATCCCAGCACTCATACTAGATCCAAACTCAGCTGAGTTTTTGTGTGTATGCATACACGTGGAGGTTAGTGAATGACCTCAGGCACTGTCCACCTTGTCTTTGAGTCAGTCACTCATTGGCCTGGAAGTCACTGAGTAGGCTAGACTAGCATTGAGTTCCAGGGCCCTGCCTGTGTTTACCTCCTTAGCACCACGGTTACAAGTGAGTCCTACACACCTGGACATTTTTATCCTGGGTTGTGGGGATGAAATTCAGGTTTTCCTGTTTGAAGGGCAGCTGCTTTACTGAGTGAGCCATCTTCTCAGGCCCAGAGCCCGAGAATTTGGTTACAAGGTGCATAAGCCAATACGCCACTCCTAGGTAAAGCTTCTTGCTGTAGAAGCTGACAGCCCTCTATGCTGTGAAGTGCAGGAAGCACTGCTGGGTTCTCTCTAATGTCACCGTTAGAATGGAAGTCCCAGTGGCATGCCCCCACCCTGCACTGCAGTCCACTGGGTGAAGGGTGAGGGGATGGCTGACCTAGTCAGTTCCCAGTGGTTTGGTGAGTTGGCATGCTATCACTGGGTCCTGGCTATCAGCCTATGTACAAGGAACAGACATCAGTGGGAATCAGACATTCCTTGCTAGATATGACAATGGAGGGTGGATCTGACTTGCCTTCTATGGGGGCAGGCCAAGGCAAATGCTTTTGTCTGCCACTAGGACAACTACATTTTGCTAGGTGGACACATTTTGGACCTTCCAGAAGTGGACAACGTGGTAGGCAGTTAAGTCCCAGCCTCCTGTGCCTGTCAAGTACATCCACCACCACCAGTCACGTCTTCAACCCACAGGCAAGCAAGGTCCTGGCCCACCTTATTTGGACTGGGCCCTCCCAGCCCTCTCTGGTAGTGTCTCACTGGGCCCTGAATTTGGCCCTGATGTCCAGGAAGGGGCTCAGAGTTGTGATCATAATGGCAGGAAGCAGGAAAGACAAGGGAAGGACAAGAGGGAAGAGAGAGGGTGACGGGCCGGAGCTGGGGAAGGAGAGCAGCGGAGGATGCCGGGCTGGGCAGCAGGGCACGGGATTACCTGTTGGAGGCTGCTGCTCCACACACAGTGCTGCCAACCCCCGTCTGCGCCCTTGGAGGCCAGGCAGGATGTGCAGTTGGGCAGGAGGTGACAGGGGGTGGGGCAGGGCAGTGGGGGCGAGGACTCCACTGGCATAGGAGACACATTGAGCAGAGAATGGCTGAAGCAAGTCCAGTCGTAAGTGGGCTGCACTGACAGGATTCGCCGAGTTTCCCCTGGTGGTGGGGTACAGGGTCAATAATCAGTCTGCTTCCCGGACTCTCCTCCTTCAGTGGGGTCTTGACACCAGTCCTTCTTCTCCAGACCCAAGGGCTTAACACTACTAGCCCAGACTCGGTGTCTACTCCCCGGCCTTCCTCTCTCAGCCCCCCGTTTTCCTATGATACCCAGGGGCCTAGGTCTCTAACCCCCTAGAAAGCAAACTGCAAGGCTCACCAGTCCTCTTGAACTGCCGTGTCCACATGCACTTTCCCTCTCGTGTGCACTGTTCACAGTCAGCAGCCCCACAAGCTGCCTCGGAGCAGTTCCCAGCCCAGAAGACCTCTCGCTGGTTGATTCGACAGTCGTTCTCTGAGGTGCAGGACCCATTGCGCCCAATGCAGGCACCCTCTGGGCAGTTGGTGCACCACTTACAACGGGGAATGGATGCCTGGTGGGGGAAGATGGACCTGTGGAGCTCAGCATCCCTTCTTCCTACCCAACCAACCATGGATGACAAGTTCCATGGTTCCTGAGATGCAGGGATGGGTGGGGCAATAAACCACAGTGGAGACCAGCATCCCTGTTCCTCCACCCACCACTCACCTCTCCATCTCCAGGCTGCAGGGTCCGAGGATGGCGGGCCAGGCACTCACTGCAGGTCCTTAGCCTCCGACATTCCTCAGGTGAGCGAGGCATTGGGGAGCAAGGGGGCACCCCACAACCCAGCCTAGAGGACATGAGGTTAGCTCACTCACTTGCATCTAGGACTTATGCTTTGTCTCTTGTACATGGTCCTACAGAACCCTACACCATGTCCCAAGCTGTACCTCAGGATTCTGGTTAGCCCCACCCCTTTGTGATACAAGTCCTCCTGCCATTGAACCTGAGGCATCACCGACTGTCTCCTCCTCCTCCCAACCCCACCCAGAGCAGTATTCTTCCTCTCACAGAGCCAGAGGTCAAGGTCTCTCTGGGCTACCTCCCCTTGCCACTCCAGGAATCTCTCAACTCGGGCATCCAACTTCCATCCTCCCCCACCCCACCCCCAATCCATAGCATAGGTCCGTAATTCCTTGGAAATGCATGGGCTTTAGCATTTTCCATATTTTAGAAAAACAGTAGGTACTCCTGCTATGACACACAGGCCTACAAGTGCATGTGCGTGGGGGGGAGGGGGAGTCAGCATCCCATAATCAAAGCCATTAACCATACTGCAGGATGCATGATGACATGCTCCGCTGCCTATCATGGGACAAACAGAACCCCTAAGTAGGCTTCCATCATGGCACCAGGGCAGACGAATGAACTAACCAAAGGACGACTTGGTTTCCAGAGAATCTGCACTCCTGCAGACTTGGTCAGAGCCTGGTCCCAACCAGGTACTGGAAGCCTTTTCCGAGCTGCCCTTCTGGTCTCGGTGTCTTCTAGTACAGATGATATTGCCAATGCCCTGGGCTCAGCACCGCTTTCAATCTTTGCTGGTCTAAACTATACTATATATGTGGAAGCAAGTTCCAACCCAGCTCCTCCAAAAGGGGAGACATTGAGGCACAAGCAGGGTTCACAGTGGAGTGTCCCAGCCACCTCCACTTCTGATGAACATTCTCTTCTCCATGTGTGAAGCAGAACCTGCAACCAACCTTCAAGACCCCTCCTCAAGTCCAGCTCACTTCCTAAAGCCCTCAGAGGACACCAGTGTGTACTGTGTCACTATGGTTACCTGTGGGCCTGGTCCCCAGACAGGCAAGCACCATGGCACCAGGTACAGGCCCCAGACTGGTTACAAGCTTCAGGTGAAGGCAGTAGACGGCAGGGGTCAGGGGGCAGAGTCAATGCCAGCAGGCGTCCCAAGGCTACTCCCCCAAATCCTCCAGAGATGTACAGGCGGCTACCCACTGCTGCCACTGCATGGGCCACAGACTCCTCCATCGGGGACCCCACAAAGGCTGGACCTAAAGAAAGATGGGGTGTTCTGAGAGGTAGAAAGCAGGAAGCACAAAGAAGAGACTCACTGAAATTGGTCAGGAGGGACATCCCGAGAGGACAGAGTGAAAGGGAACAGATAAAGACAGAGAAGAGACAGACAGATGGACAGGAGAATCGGACAGCAAAGACAGGGACAGAAATGCAGACAAACAGAAAAAAGAACAGGAAGAGAGGTGAGGGCTGGAGAGATGGCTCAGTGGTTAAGAACATTTGTTGCTCTTGGAGAGGACCAGGGTTTGGTTTCTAGCACCCACAACTATCTGTAACCCCAAGTCTAGGGGATGTGACGCCTCCTTCTGACCTCTGTGGGCACATGTGGTGCACATACATATGCACAAACACTCATACATGTAGAACAAACATATCTAAACAGGTTAGGAGGAGGAGGAGGAGAGGCGGGCTGGGGTGTGGCCGAGTGATGGAGTGCTGGCCAACAAGCACAGGCTGCACCTTGGGCTCCACCTGTAGCACCTTGAATAACAGGATGGAGGTGGTGGTCACACAGCACTAAAAGCTGCACAACAGTAAAAGCTCCAAATGCCACCACAGTAATAACTTATTTGTATGTGTGTGACGTGGAAATGTAAGAGTTCTTTGGAAAGTCAGTTGTGTCGGATGGTGTTTCGCTGGAGCAAACACGTGAAGGAGTGTTTTCCTGAAGTGGACACAGGTGACAGGCTAAGGCAGACTCATGAAGGAACGTTTCACTGAAGCAGACACAGGAGAGAGGATGTTCTGGTAAAGCCAGCACGTGATAGGACGTGTGATAAAGGATTCTCTGCTAACAACACGCATGTATCAGTCCGCCTTACACTGCATAGTTGAGCTGCATTTGCTGGGATTCCATAGGGAGAAATGCACCAAAAAACTTCTGGTGGTGTGCTGTGGTTTCTTGCCACTTCTGCAGACTTGGGCTGACTGGCAGAGTGATGTCAGCTGAGACAGATTCATGCGCTAAGGCAAGACCCGTTGAGGTCACGTGATGTTTGGAGGGTATAAATAGGATTCGCCCAATAGTGACGGGGGCTGAGCTGGGCTTGCTTACAGAGCTAACTGTGTAACACTTGTGGGTCTCACATTTTCGCTGATCTTCTCTTCCCCGAGAGAGGCATAACACAGAACTTCTCTTTGTGTCCCTCCAGGTCCCTCTTGATGACTTGTGCCCAGGTTGAGGCCTGGCTGTCTCTGCTAGGTAGTGTCACCCTTACTGATTCATGTTTGCTATCTCCACTCTACCGAACTGGACTGCTGATGTATCCGTGAAGTGTTTGCGAATGGATCGAGCTGCTGCTGCTGACCTGTAAACTGATCGAGCTGACTCGAGCTGGGGCTGAGGCCTGGCTGTCTCTGCTAGGTCCTGTCACTGCTGTTGCTAACTCGACTCTACCAAAGTGGACTGTTGGTGTATCTGTGAAATGCTTTTAAGTGGATCGAGCTGCCGCTGCCTGCTGACCTGTGAACTGAACTGCAGATTTCCAGACAGCGCAGACGGGAGTTGCTCCAAAGAGCCTTTCTAAACAGGTCCACTCCCCCGTATCCTTTCTTCCCCACTACCTCTGGTGGGTGGTAGGCTACAAGGGAGGTTAAAGCGTTTAAGAACCATCATTAAAAATAGGTTTAGAAAAAAATTAAAGTTACATGTGTGTGCATATGTATGTGTTGCTAGGAACTGAAGCCAGAGTACTGTATATGCCAAGCAAGTGAGCTGCCACTTGGCTATGCACACTTGGCTTTTAATTTAAAAAAAAAAAAAATTTCATATTACATAAATTAATGGTTATTTTTAATCCAAGACAGACTGAATATTAAAAACTTTGAGTCAGAGTAAAAGGGAATAAGGGAAGGTGAGGAAGGGAAAAGGAAAAGAGAAAATACACAGAACACAGGTCCTAAACAAATAAGCAGTCACTCAGCACTCGAGGAAAAGGCTAGAAAGGGCCTGAGATCATGGCTTCACAGTACAGCTCACACAGACATTCACCAATGAGGGCTGGGGCCCTTATGGTAGAACCTCTATGGAAAATCTACCAGTGAGGGGTCAATAGATCACCTGCCTAGAATCCCCAGTGAGGGGCTGGGGGCTTGGCTCAGTGGTAGAGCCCCTGCCTAGAATCCCCCAGTGAGGGGCTGGAGGGGCATGGCTCAGTGGATTTACAAGTCCAAGGAGACAAGATGTTGGAGAACAGGGTTGTGCTGTGCCTGTGTTGGTAGGAACAGAGTTGTACATGACACACAGCATAGTCCTACGCTCCTCTCGTCCTCTGGGGGAAGAGGAAGGCAGAAGAGAACAAGGCCAGGCTTACAAGGAGCAGTACAGGTTGTGGAGATTTCATGGCTATGAGTAGAGTGCTGGTCTAGAACCCACAAATGAGGGGTGAAAGACATGGCTCAGACAGAGCAATTGCTCTCCCAGTGGCTTAGTGGTATTGCAACTGTCTTGTATGTGCAAGGTCTGAGTGTCTCAGAAGAACCGGAACAAACCAACTGAGGCTATATGCCCATTTCCATTTCCCTGTCAACAGTTGCTTGTTACGAAGGGCTTCCCAGCTCTGTGTAGCCTCCCCTCTTAGCCTCTTCAGTAATGACGCTCACTGCATCTCCGGCATTAAGGGTCTAAGGGTCACGAAACAAGCAGCACTGAGTTTTGTTTGTTTGTTTCCAGAGTCCCTTTTGAGCTTCATAAAAATAAATTTATTCTACAGTACACTTTACATTTCTATATATTTAAAATGCAAGTGGGGTTCTAGAACTTCCAATTCTTTTTTTTTTGTTTTTTTTGTTTTTTTTGTTTTTCCAGACAGGGTTTCTCTGTGTAGCCCTGGCCGTTCTGGAACCCACTCTGTACACCAGGCTGGCCTCGAACTCAGAAATCTGCCTGTCTCTGCCTCCCAAGTGCTAGGATTAAAGGCGTGCGCCACCACTGCTTGGCTTAGAACTTCCAATTCTTTAAAAGATTATTTAATGTGCATGTATGTACTTGTATGTGCGTGTGTGTGTGCATACACATGCGTGCGTGCGTGCGTGCAGACGCACATGCACACGAGCGTGTACGCACCTGTCAGGTGTCATCCATCCGTTAACCCTCTGTACCTACTCCTTTGAGGCAACGTCTCTTCCTGAACTTGGAACTTGAGTTTTCTTAACTAGGCCAGACGCCAACAAGCTCCAATGACTCCTGTCTCTGCCTGCCTCAGAGCTGGGGTTCCACACATATGTAGGACACTTGACTTGTTACGTGGGTGCTGGGATTTAAACCCTTGTCTTCATAAATACACAGAAAGCATTCTTAACTGCTGAGCTATCTCTCCAACTCTCAAAACCCATCTCTAACCTGACAGAAAACCTGACCACTGCCCACTTTCAAAAGTGGTTTTTACTACAGATGTTTTGTTTTTCTTCCTATTTTACAAATTATGTACAATGATTACTATTACTTTTATAACTAGAATAAAAACATTTCTGTGGTGGCTCATGCCTTTAATCCCAGCACTCAGGATTCAGAGGCAGGTGGATCTCTGTGAGTTCAAGACCAGCCTGGTCTAACAGAGTGAGTTCTAAGCAAGCCTAGCTGACATAATGATACTATGTCTCAAAATAACAAAGCAATAAATAAATAAAAACAAACATTGTAAGAGAAAAGGAAAGGGGCTGTGAGGGCCCAGAGGGTATTCTTTGGAGTTATTTGCCAGAGTCTGATGAGCTGAGTCAATTCCTGGGACCCACTCGCGGAAGGACAGACCTGACTCCTTAAAGTTGACCTTCAAGGGAAACTGTCTTGAAAAACCAAAGAAAAAAGAAAGAAACTCTGTGGTCTCTAGTTTTATGGAGAGGAAAGGAATTTTGCTGATGGGTCCTAAGAGACCTGAGTGACTTTTAATGAGAGTCAGAGTCCCCAGACAGAGACAGGGCTGCAGATGGAGGTCAGCCTCCTGGGGATAGGGACTCACGTGTGAGGTCAGGCAGGAGCCAGGTGTTGCAGTTGACCTGGTAGAGCAAAACATCACTGCTGAATTCATCAGGGTCCGAGCGCCCCCCAAGGACCACCATGGTGTCTCCGAGAAGAGCTGAAGCATGGAAAAGCCGGGGCCGAGGCTGTAGGGAGACACACGTAGGGAGGGCCTAGGTGCCAGAGTCCACCCACCTGCCACCCATAAACTTCCCTCCCAGCCTCAGCCATCTCAGCCCCTCCTCACCCAATTCGGGAGGGAAACTCTTGGGTCTTGCAGGGCAGCCCACAGAACCACCACTCCCTGGAAACTGGGTCTCCTCTGCACCCCTCCCTCAGAGGGGCTGGGGGATGTGTGTACATCACAGGCAATTGTCCCTACCGGCATAGGCAGGTCCCTGCTCTCCCACACCTGAGTCCTTGGCCTTAAAAGGTCAGGGGCTACAGGAAAGCATAAATGGGGGCTCAGGAAGGGGAGGGGATTGGTCAGGGTGGTGTGGGGGCAGAAACCATGCCTCTGAGTTCCTTGCCAAGAATTCCTTTCTCCAAACCAGGGATGGAAAAAGAAACAATTGGCATATTCATGGTTCATTTACAGGAACTGAAATGAGGGGACAGGGACAAGAATCTGGTTGGATAAAGCCAGTCTTTGGGGAACCCCCCTTCTGTGGCTACAGTCAGCTGTCCTAACCTTTGCCCCCTGAGAAGGTGCCAGCAAGCTCCAGGTTCGGTCAGGACAGTGCAGGGAGTAGAGCTCCGGAGAAGGCGCTGCCAGCTCCACATGGAAGCGGAAACCCCCAAACACATAGAGGGAGTCGGTGGCCTCATGGTAGACTGCAGAATGACCATAGAGACCTAGAGGGCAGAAGGACCACAGAGATGGTGGGGAAGGGCTGATGGCCAGCAGTGTCCTCTTACTTCTTGGGCTCCTCTTCTAAATGACCACATCCCTTACCCCAAAGGCTCTGTGGCCAGAGGCATGGGGAGCCCTTCACTCCCCTCTCCTTAGGGTCTAGAAGACAACTGCAGAGAGGACAGCCAATGGTCAGGAAGGTGAGAGACGGGGTGACAGAATGTCTGACAAGAGGTGCTCAAGGCATGTAGGGGAGACACAGAGGAGAGGGCAGAAAAGGACAAAGAGCCCCTGAGCAGTGGGAGTCTTAGAAGCTGGGGAAGGGGATGGCAGCTACACTAAGGGAGGGGAGCAGCAAAGCTTCTCTGGAAAGCTAGCTGCAGTCAGGTGACAAGGAGGTTCTTTTTAAGTATGGTGGGCAGTAGACAGGAGGCTTAAGGAAAGCCCGGGCAGCTTCCACAGCAGCCTCACCTGTTGGGGGTGTCCCACTCTGGGCTCCAGACACCCAGGTGCCGGTGGCCAGCTGGTACTCCAACAACTGCTGGTTGAAGCCATTTTCGGGGGAGTAGCCACCCACCAAGAGCAGAGATAGGCCTCGACGGGCAGTAAGGGTGTGGCCAGCGACTGCTGGCAGCTCCATGTTCTGAGGGGCCTGTAAGATGGAGAGCTAATGTCACCCAAGGGGGCAGAGGAAGACTCACTTTACAGATAGACGTAAGATTGGCCCCAGCTAAGGAGTCAAGAGTTCCATGGGGCTGCTTAGAGGGCTGCTTAGACCCTGCTGCCAGGGCCCAGTTAGGTTCTGCCCACTGCATACCCGCTTATTCAGGAACACCAGAAGTCCTTATATCTCTGTTCGCTCTGCTGCTGGGTGGGACTGCATCCCATCCAGGCCAATAAGACTGTCACAGACCCTTGTCCAGGGATCAGCTCAGAGCTACAAATGTATAACCTATGTTGACCAGTCAAATTCAATTTTATAATCCCCTATCTTTCTGTGGTGCTAAGTATTGACCCCAGGACCTGGTGTAAGCTAAGTAAGGGAACACCGAGCCATGCCCCCAGCCCCTCACTGGGGGATTCTAGGCAAGCTTTCTATAGCTAAAATACACCCCCATGCCACATTCCTGTGCTTCTGTTGGTATCCTGAGGATAGTTTCCTCTAGTGCCAAAACTCAAAGGAACTGCTGTGGACCTCTGTGTTGGATCTGTTGTGAGGAACCGGGCTAGGATGGAGAGAGATGCTCACCTTCTCCTGTCTCCACTGAAGGGTAGTGAGGTTAAGGACCCAGAAGTCACGGGTGACGCCCCCAGCTGTGAGGCCCCCCAGCAGGTACATGGCACCACGGCCAGCAGGCACATAGGCAGCTGCATGGAAGGAGCGGGGTGATGGGCCTGGGCCCCCATCCTCAGCTCCTGCCAGCATCTGTGTCCACCTGCGCTCACTGACTGAATACCTGGAGCCAAAATGCAAAATATCAGTCTCAGTAAGCAGTTATCCCTACATCTTTAGAGATGTCCTATGACATCCTGCTAACATGGCCCTCACCTGAGTGGTTTTCTGCAATAACTCGGGTAAGAGGTATCTCAGCAGTCCCTAAAATAAGCTTCTCTTACATAAGTATCTCATCTCCCTAGAGTAGTCTGCACAGAGAATCTCTTATAAGCATCATCTGTCAATAAAAAAGCCAATGGCCAATAAGCTGAGGCAGGAAATAGGAGGTAGGACACTGGCAAGAAGAGAGGATTCTGGGAAATAGTGAGAGAATAAAAGGAGACACAGGGAGAGACTCTGGAAGAGATGCTGAGGAAGCAGGTCAGGACTGAAGGAGAGGTAACTGACCACGTGGAAGACATATAATAGTTTGAATGGGTTAAATAAGTTACGAGCTAGTCAGGGAATGAGCAAAAGCTTATGGCCAAGGCATTTATTAATAAATAATTAGTCTCAGAGTCATCATTCTGAGAGCAGGAGCAAACGAAAGGGAAAGATAGAATTTTTTTTATGGTAGTTCTTACCTATACAGGTTTCCCAGCAGGCCCTGGGGCAGACCCAGGCCCCCAAACATCCACAAAGTGGCATCAGGTCCCTCTACCATAGTATGTCCCAGGCGGTGTAGGAAGCGACTAGCCGTGTCCTGGTGTGGAAATGAGGGGGTCAGAGGTCAGGCCAAGGTCATGACAAAGTGCAGGCCTAGGTGGAGAGTTCTGTGGTAGTCCCAGAATGGACGTGGAAGATGGCCCACGGGACAAAGCTGTTGCCCTAACTCACAGCAGAGAGGCGGCTGTCCATGAGAGTTTCCCAGACCAACTGTCCACCATCCAGCTTCGTGGCACAGTCTGGGCCACCAAAGCCCTCGGCACAGATGCACACACCTAGGCTCTGAGGACATGAGAAAGCAGCTCAGAGGAGCCCCGAACACCGATCCTACCCTACCCAGCGGCTCCTGTCCCACCTGTACCTGGTTACAAATCCCGGCCCCAGTGTGAGAGTTGCAGTTCTCAGGACACAGAGCCATGCGGCAGTGAGGACCAGCCCAGCCCTGAGGACATCGGCAGAGCCCAGCACCTGCAGCCCCATCCTGGGGCACACATTCCTGAGGGACAGGGCAACTGCCAGGACCTCCTGATCCACATCGGGCAGAGCCCACAGAAGCATTGAATCCCCAGGAGGAGGAGCCATTGGCTTCCCAGTGTAGCACAAGTAACCCTGTGGAGAAAGAGGTAGAGAGGTGGGGGAGGTTGGTTTTTTGTTTTGTTTTGTTTTTTAGACAAAGTAGCTCAGGCTGGCCTCAAACTCATTGTATAACTGTGGATGACCTTGAACTCCTAGCCTCCCTCTTCCTCCCAAGTGCTAGGATTACAAGAGTGTGCCACCACAGCCAGGCAGTGGTGGCACACGCCTTTAGTCCCAGCACTCGGGGGGCAGAGGCAGGTGGATTTCTGAGTTTGAGGCCAGCCTGGTCTACAGAGTGAGTTCCAGGACAGCCAGGGCTACACAGAGAAACCCTGTCTAGAAAAAAACAAAAAATAAAAAAATTTAAAAAAATACAAGAGTGTGCCACCACACCTGGCCATTTTCTAACTAAATCTTAATTAGGCTAGTGCTCTAGATCTACGGTAGAATATGTGCCTACCACAGGCAAGGCCATGGGTTCAGTCCCTGGCATCATAAAGGACATCAAATATTAAAGCCTAGGGTCCTCTGCCTGCCCACTGCTCAATATCATTCAGGCTGCCATGCAAAGCTCCACATGCTTTCTCAGTTCCACACGCTCCCAGTAAGAGCAGCATTCCCGGGAAATAGTGCTGTGGTGGCTGGCGCATACCTGTAATGCTAGCTCTCAAGACAAAAGGCGAAGGGATCAGGAGTTCAAGGATATTTTGGGCAAAGAAAAGAGAGAGCCAGTTGCTAGGATATAGCTCAATTGGCAGAGCGCTTGCCTAGCATGGACAAAGCTATGGGTTCGGTCCCCAACACTACATAAAACCTAGTATCCCAACACTGGGGAGCTGGAAGCACAAGGGTTAGGATTTCAACTACACTGTTCAAGGCTGGCCTGGGCTATGAGAACCTGGCTCAAAAAGGAAGGAACAGAGGGAGGGTGGGTGGAGAGAGCAGACACTGTGTTTCACCCTGTAATAATTCCATCACTAGAGAGACTGAGGAAATAGGATTGCATGAGTTTAGGGGAATCCTGGGCTTCACAACGAGACCTTCTTGTAAATAAAAACAACCTCCCTTTCTGGTACCCATAGGGCCCTAGAGACGCCTCTGAACTCAAGATCCCCCACTTTTGCCATCTGTACACCCCAACTGTCCCTTCCAGCCCGCTCTCAGGGCCTGGTGCCTGGAGAAGCTGCCCTCCCCATCCCCTGACCTTCTGTGTCTAGCTGATTCCCCTCCTTAAAGAAGACTTGCCTGGCCACAGTTCCCGAGGCAAGGTCGGACCCATTCCTTTCCACTGCCCCAGTAAAGAGGCAGCCTGTCCCTCTCCCTCATGATGGCAGCACATGTATCCCTGGCTCATTGCCATGCCCATGTCTGACTCTGTGAGCCCCTCAGTTTTAGTGGCTGCCTCACGGCCTGGGGTTTCACACAGCAAAACCCCTGCCTCTAGCTTCAGAACTGCTCCGAGTCACATGCAGAGAAGCACTTCCAAAAACTTGCTTAAAGCATCCCACATAGCCAGCTCTTCCTTGGTATTCTGCCCCATGTCTCCATCTCCTAAGTGTCCCATCCTCTCAGCCAAGTGGGTGCTGAGGGGTGGACAACTCTGGTGCGAACACTCCCGTGTACGCTATGAACAGCCCCATCTCTGTGTCTAACTGCCAGATGACAGAGGAATCTCTAATTGTCGTTCAAAATGTCTCTAGACGGGCAGGAGAGATGGCTCAGCAGTTAAGAGCACTGACTGTTCTTCCAGAGGTCCTGAGTTCAACTCCCAGCAACCACATGGTGGCTCACAACCATCTGTAATGAGATCTGATGCCCTCTTCTGATGTGTCTGAAGACAGCTACAGTGTGCTCACAATAAATATAAATAAATCTTTAAAAAAAAAAAAAAAAAAAAGCCGGGCAGTGGTGGCGCACGCCTTTAGTCCCAGCACTCGGGAGGCAGAGGCAGGTGGATTTCTGAGTTTGAGGCCAGCCTGGTCTACAGAGTGAGTTCCAGGACAGCCAGGGCTACACAGAGAAACCCTGTCTCGAAAAACAAAACAAACAACAACAACAAAAAATGTCTCTAGACATTGCCAAAGGTCCCCATGGGATAAAAATCCCTGTTGAGAAGTGTGAGGAGAAGGAGATGGCTCAAGGTCCTCCACGCCAGCACCTCCGAGATGTGCCCTACCCATCCCTCTCTCCAAAACCAACCAACACAGCCCAAATCCTGTTTCTCTCAACTAAAGTCCAGAGATGGAGAAAGCTGTCACCCAGGAAAAGCACTGTGTCACCTGAAACCCATGCCATCCCCTCAGCAAGAACCCTGGTCCCAAGTCCCATCAATGACAGATGCAGAAGCATGGGATACAAAGCCCAGTTTTTAAAATAATTGTTTTAAGTTTTAAAAAGCTCAGAACAGGGGCTGGAGAGATGGCTCAGTGGTCAAGAACACTGAATGCTCTTCCAGAGGTCCTGAGTTCAAATCCCAGCAACCACACGGTGGCTCACAACCATCTGTAATGAGATCTGATGCCCTCTTCTGGGGTGTCTGAAGACAGCTACAGTGTACTTACATATAATAAATAATTAAAATAATTAAAAAAAAAAAAAAGGCTCAGAACAAGGGCTGGAATGTAGCTTGAGGGGGAAGGCTTATCTAGAGTTTACCAGTGAGGGCTAGAGGTGTGGGTCAGCAGAGGATCTGCCTAGCGCCTAAGGGAACCGGTACTGGATTCCACCCCCAACACTGAAGGATGAGGAGAAGCCCAAGACTGACCAGTCTCACTCCCTCAAGCTCCCATACCGGATAAAGCCTGCACGGTGAGAGGTCTGTCCCGCCGCTGGCCACAGAAGGCAGCTATGAGGCTCCGGTCTGACTGGACAACACCAGTGTCCAGGAAGCGTGGGAATCCATCAAAGGCCAGGACGTAGCTCAGCTGAAAAGGATAGAGTTAAGAGTTTAGAATCCGCTTGGAGTCTGGGAGACGAGGACTTCACGGGGAGAGAACAGAGTGTGGGGCATGTCCCTCAGATCTCAGCTACATGGGACGGTGAGGCAAGACTGCATTCACCGTGAGTCTAGGCTACGCTGTAGGAGCCCATACCAATGAGAGAGACAGACAGACACACAGAGAAAGAAACAGAGAGAGAGGGCGAGAGAGAGAGAAGCTAGTCTAGGGTGGGCTTTGAACCGTGTACTTAAGTTCACAGCACAGAGGCTACCCCTCCCATCCCACATCCAAAGCAGACACAGCTAATAACCCAGGCAACTCTGGCACCAAACCTCTTTCTAAATGCACAGGAGTGCTTTAGTAGTGGAACCTACTACTAACGAATCAGTGCGCACATGAGGGCTAAGAAGCAACCATGCCTGGCCTAGGAGGAGGTGCCTGAGGATCAGAAGAATGAGAGGCAGCAGCTTAGGAAACAGGAAAAGAGCCAAGAAATGGGAGGATTTGAGAGCCCAGAACGAAGGGCTGGATGACCTGACCAACAGCTTTAGACACGGATCAAACAAACAAACCAGTGGCAAGGGAGTCAGGATCTATTTAGGGGACCCAGGTTGGGAGGGGACACGGTTCTGGCTTATACGCTGAGTCCTAGACCCCTGGGTGCTCACTGTGCAAGGGGTGCTGCTGTCTGGAGAGAAGGTAAGGGTGAGTGGGGGGCAGAGGATCCCAGGAGCACAGGGCTGCAGCGCTTCTGTGGCTGAGACAACCCACACACAGTAGGACAGGCCGGGCCCAGCTCTTGCTGCTCCACCACCTGGAGGCAGAGGTCCCCCAAAGCGGCGGGAGCCCAGAGCCACCGAGGACACATTGGTGAGGAGGGCACGACCTCCACACTCCCGGAAGCAGGAGCCACCAGCTCTACAGAAAGAAATGAGAGACACTGTCAGACCCTCTGTCTTACCCCATGGGGTCCCTGACTCCTCTCTACCAAGCCCCACAAAATCTTTACTTACCGGGGATCTCCATAGTATCCTGGAGAGCAAATCTGACAGTGGGCACCTTCAGTATGGTCCTGGCAGAAGCAGAGCCCACTGAGGTTGTCACAGTGGCCACGACGTGGGTCTCCGTGCCCGTTACACTGACAGGGTCGGCAGCCACCAGAGCCAGTTGCATTGCCAAAGCTGCCAGGCCGGCACCGTTCACAATGTTCCCCCCATGTCCAGTCTGTGGAGGTCCCAGTAGGCAGGACACAAAGTCAGGAACAAAGACAGAAAGGGGCCCAGACCACTTGTCTGAGTTGATCGCAGACTCCCTCCCAAGCTGCTTCAAAGAGTCAAATAAGCCCTAGGCCAGGAAAGAGAGAGTGAGCCCAATAGAGAGGCGTGAGGTCAAGATAGAGAGATGGGACAGGAGCAGGGACTGGGGCATGGGGTCACAGCACTACCTGAGGAGAGTCTCAGAAAGGAAGAAGCTAGGATCCTGGAAAAGGAAGGGGGTCCCCACTAGGCTGGCCTTGGGGCTGAGCACGGTGGCTTACCCTGGCACTCGTCACAGTAGCCAGGTCCCCGCCTGCGGCAGTGGCTGTGGAAGTTGCAACCACAGTCCCGAGAGCAACGTGGGGCAGGGGGTCCTGGGGCAGGTGTGGGTGGGGGCAGATCCGAGGTCCAACCCAGGTCACACACACAAGTGAAGTCCGGGGGACCACTACATACACCATGGCCACAGTCTTCCAGGCACCTGAAGGATCATGCAGAGGCGGAGAAAAGGCTGGGTGGACCCAGAGTCTTCAGAGCACCCCATCGCCTCCATCCACTACAACACTCTCACAACTGGCCGCCGCTTTCAACAGTCCAGTGCTGTGCAAGTAAATGTGTTTCCAAGGCAACCCTCTCACACATGGTGATGCCTGTCTCCATAGAAACCACATAGCACCAGTATGAAAAACCCCTTCCAACTAGGTCCTCTTCCATCTGTCTCCATGGCAATTCTGAAGGCTATGGCTCACCATCCAGTAGTATCCTGTTTCTATGGTTACTAGGGTTACCTTGGGCACCTTGTCCTTCCACTGAGGTCCTTGTCTGCAAGGTGAGAATCCCATGCTAACCAGGGACATTGGTTCTAGTGAGAGCCCACTACCATGATCACTTCCTCCCTCTAGTTTGAGCTCCAGCCCTGAGGCAACATTTCCATGGCAACCCATGTGTCACTCACGTTCTGTTACAGTGTGTGATGCCATCACCCTGGTAGCCGCGCTGGCAATGACACTCATAGCTGAGAGGCGTGTTCAGGCAGGTTGCCCGTGGGTGACACCTCGCCAAGCCCAGGCGACATTCATCCACATCTGGACAGCGGGCATAAGCCCAGCGGGCAGGGAGAGCCACAGGCAGCCCCAAGCCCTCTCCCACCCACAGGGAGCAGTTCCCCCCACCCTGGGGTCCAGAGAAGTCCCCTTGTAGGCACCTGTGGAATAAGAGATCAAAGTATATTTCACAATATAGAAACAGGAGACAGCCAGGGAGACAGTGACAGAGATGGGGACCAGCAGAAGAAAACAGAGACAGGGAAGATAGAGGGCTGACAGTTGATGGCAATGAGGACGCAGAAGGCAGTCACAGGGGGAGGACAGGGCAGAGAAACAGGAAGAGCCAGGAGCCCCGCCCGCCCACCAGCCAGGCCCTTACCGTCCCAGAGTGGGGTTGTGTTCGTTACCACACCAACCACACTCGTGGCTCTGTAGACACTCGTGACAAGTCAAAAAGCCACCACAGCTCCTGCACCGTGGCTCTGAGTGCACACTGCAGAGTGTTAAGTGCTGGGGTCAGTGCCCGCGGCACGCCCCTAGCCAGGAACCCCACGTCATCAGCCCAGTGACGGAGTATACCTGTCATCCCAGCCACGGCAGCCCCCGTGTGGGTACCGGGCCAGATAGGCAGCAAACAGAAAGCAGGTATGAGTAGACTGGCACCAGGCACACTGGCTAGAGTTGGCCAGGCAGTCCTCACAGGTCAGGCGTCTGGGGGTGAGAGCAGGGCCAGGTTACTCCAGCCCACCCCCATGCATACCCACCCCACCCTGGACCCAGCCGGTCTCACTGGCTGCACAGTGGGGGGCATTCCTCTGGGTTCTTCAGAGCACCTCGGCCCCGGCCTCGCCGGCTACATGCTGCATCACCTTTGCGGTTGGTGCTCTGATGCCACTCACAGAAGGGGTCCTGGGGTGGAAGGGCAAGGTCAAAACTCATCCCATCACCTGTCCAAACCTAGCTGCTTCTCCCTCCTGCCCCTGGGCTACCTGCAACCACCTCCTCCCAGTGCACACTGCCCTGCAGCCCCCCTTCAGACACAGCTCCTGTCTGTCTGTCTAGCCCTCACCCCTTTGGATAACAGTACTCTGTCAGGAGTGAGGGGCAGGTAGATTTAAAATCCTTTGGCTCCAGAGAAGGGCAAATAGGCATTTATTTCCCAGCCTCAGGCACCACACAGGAGCCTACACAAAGCCCAGCCGGAAGCCCGACCTCGTGCCACATGGCAGTGGTCCCAGCACTTGGGAGGCTGAGGCAGAGGTAGCTCATGAGTTGGAGGCCAGCCCAGGCTATGTGGCAAGACTGAGCATCAGAAAGAAAAGGGACAGATCTGATGCCAGTGAAACATGGCTCTGCTTGGGGCTGAATGATGGCTCCCCTGCAGGCCACTGGAACAAACTCTGCCCAGAAACAGGCATCGAGCAGAGGAAGAGGGTGGCACCAGCGGGAGCTAGCAGGCCTGACGACTGTCTGCCTCGTTTAAGAAACATCCTATTCCCTCCAGTGGTCCAGCAGACACCTGGGTGCAGGCATGGCAGTCACGATGCTCCTCACAGAGTGGACAGAGGGCAGGCACCAGCACCAGTAGGGACTCGCCTCTCCCGTCATCCTCACAGTGGGCCCTGCCCTGACGCAGGTGACAGGTGGCACTGTTAAGGCACCAGCCACAGCCCTGATCGGCTAGGCAGCCCAGACAGGAGGAGTAGGAGGTGCAGGCCGAAGAGCGGTAGGGCTCCAGGAAGAAGAAGGAGATCTCCTAGGGCAGGTCACATAGGACAGGAGTTAGGTCTTGGGGCAGAGTCAACTGGAGAAGCGGACGGCAGTTAAAGGTTTGGAGACAGCATGACAACTACAGTGGGGATTCAGGAAACCAGCACAGGAAAGGGGCCAGAGTCTGAAGGACTCTAGAGTCAGAGGTCAAAGTATGCAGAGCAGGAGCCAAGGGAGAAGTCAGATATGGACAGAAGACAGATACCCTATACGGGTATACGATAGGGACTAGGTATAATTCAGGGGTAAAGCACTTGCCTAGGATCCATAAGTGAAAGGTTGAGGGGGAAGGGACCTGAGGGTAGAACCCCTGCCTAGAATCCCCCAGTGAGGGGCTGGGGGTGTAGCTCAGTGGTAGAGCCCCTGCCTAGAATCTCCCAGTGAGGGGCTGGGGGCGTGTCTCAGTGGCATAGCCCATGCCTAGAATCCCCCAGTGAGGGGCTGGGGGCATGGCTCAGTGGTAGAGTCCCTGCCTAGAATCTCCCAGTGAGGGGCTGGGGGCGTGGCTGAGGGGTAGAGCCCCTGCCTAGAATCCCCCAGTGAGGGGTTCAGGGCGTGGCTCAGGGGGTAGAGCACTTGCTAGAACACACAAGGCCCTGGGTTCCATCCTAGCATGTTCCAAAAAAGAATATGGAAATCTTATCAGGGCCTGGGGTGAAATGTTAGTTTGGTGGGTTCAGAGTAAGGTCCAAAGCTGAAATCAGAATCAAGTGACTCAAAATTTTGTCGTGCTTGGAACTTGGAAAGCCGAGAGGATCTGAGGCCAAAGCCTAGGAATAGAGTTGGAGGCTACTCACACTGCCGCCCGGCACTCCAGTCCGATCCCACAGGAGGGTGAGCTCACTATGCCCAGGGCCTGCCGAGCCGTTGAGTTGACCTCGGATCTCCACCGCATACTTGTTGCCTCGCCCAGGCAGTGGGAAGAGGCGATCAGAGCCAGGGCGCTGCAGACGCCGTGTCTCCTTCTCTTGCTGAGCCACCCAGCGTCCCACCTCCTCCTGCGGTGGGGTGAGCAACAAACAGGACCTCAGAACTCTCCGGAGGCCCTCTTTTGACTCCCAATCCCTCCAAGAACCCCAGTTCCTCCTGGGAGGAAGAGGGCCTCGGAGGCCCTTGTACTTTGGGAAGCTGCCGCCCCTCCCCACGACTCCTCTCCTCAGGGAAATCACTTAAACCTTTCACACCCTACCCACAATTCCTCCTACATCTGCTCATAGTTGAAACCTCACAGCCGCCTCTTCTTTTAAGGACAGGTCCCATGTCTGAATGCTGCCCACTGTCCCCAGAACCCTGATGTCACCACAGATGCCCTAAATCACACTCATGCCCATATTGACCAAAAATCACCTCAGAATGTTCTAGAGTCCCTCACCATGTTCTCAGTGTCAGGGCCTTTGGCCATCCGGGCCAGGACATGGAGCCGCTGGGCCCGAGCCCACACAGCGACATCTTCAGCCCCAGGGCCGCCTGGTCCTCCTGGCAGCAGGGGGTGGATGAAGCCTCGGTAGACCAGGGACACATCTGTCTCGGGGCTGGGTGTCAAGGTGATAGTTGTACTTCGAACAATGGAAACCTGTGCCATCCGGAGATGGGACGCATGTGTAAGTCCTCTCTGCTTGTGGATGGACTGTCTCTAAGTTCACACCCCTCAGGCATGCCGGAAACAGAGGAGACACGACGGCCAAACCACCTTCACCAACTGAGACACTGAGACGGATCTGAATTAAGGCAACTTGCCCACCATCCCTCTAGGGACCAAATTCGGTGATTATAAACAGGTTCTACCTTGGGCCCAACCCAACCTCATCTTCAGGTCATAGTAAAACTCAAAGGACTGAGGGGCTAGCAAGATGCCTCAGGAGTAAAGGTGACAGCCATGCAATCCTGGAAACCTGACTGCAGCCCCAGAACCTCTATAAACCAGAAGAAGTCAGCTCCACCATGCTGTCCTCTGACCTACACACACACACTAATAATACATGTAAATGCTTCAAAACTAGCCAGGTATGGTGGCACACACCCTTAATACTGGCATTAAGGTTAAGAGGTTGGAGGCAGCTGTGAGTTCGAGGAGAGCCTGGTCTACAGAAGGAGTTCCAGGACAGCCAGGGCTACACAAACCCTGTCTCAAAAAACCAAAAGAGAGAGAGAGAGAGAGAGACCCTATCTCAAAAAAAAAAGCAAACAAACAAACAAAATGCCTGTTAAGCTTGAAGACCGGAGCCTTTGGCATCTTTGTTCGCAGCTCCCTTCTTTCCCAGCATGTCCTTCCAAAGCTACGCCCAAGATTCCCAATGATCACACAGCACAAGATTCATTTGCTTGCTAGAGTGTGATTCTGTAATAACAAACAGAACAACTCGAGTGTCCATCACTGGACACTATTTATGTAACTTACAGGACCTGGACTTGTTGGCCCTTAGAAGACCCTGTCTCAAAATAAGAACCCAGCACTTGGGAGGCTTATGCAGGATTGAGGCCAGCCTGGGTTACACAGACAAACCTTATCTCCAAAAATAAGTAACTAAATAAATTCATATAGCACTTAAATGTGAATGGAGTATTATATAACTGTTCAAAATAAGAAGGGCAGGAGGGTACAGGGGAGGAGGCTTGTAACTCAGGAGATGGAGGAAGGAACGTCAGGAATCTAAGGCCAGTCTCAGCTGCATAGCAAGTTCGAGGCCTGCCTTGACCTGAGAGAACCTGTTTCAGAGAGAGAAGAGGGGCACAAAGGAATGTGTGCTTCACAGTATCAGCTACCCAGGAGGCAGACAAGGGAGGATCACTTGAGCCGAGGCTATCAGCACCAGCCTGGGCAATGCATCAAGGCTCTGTCTCAAAAACAACACCAACTAATGAAAAGAGCAAAAGTATTTCCTACGTTCTGTCACTCAAGAGTGTGCTTGGGTATACTGAGAAAAAGTAGGCTGAGCGTGGCACACGCCTGTAATACTATTACACGGGGAGGCAGAGCAGGAGAGTTGCCAGTTTACTGTGCCAGCTTACATGACTATCAACCTGACAAGACTCAGAACCACTAGGACACAAACCCATGAGCATGTATGTGAGGGACTTGCTAGACTGAGTGAACTGAGGTGAAAAGGCCCACGAGAAAAGTGAGTGGTGCCAGAATAAAGCCAAGAAGCAAGCTTGGCGCCAGGATTCACCTCTCTGCTTCCTGGCTGCCTCACACCCTGGCCACCATGCCTTCTCCACCATGGTGCAATGAAGCTCTTTGGATTTTTGTTTTGTTTTTGAGACAGAGTCTCACTATAGTACAGAGTGACTTGGATTTCAAGATTCTCCTCTCTTGCCTTAGCCTCCGGAGAGCTGGATCAGATGTGCACTACCACATCCAGCTTGAAATCTATTTCCAAGTGAACTTACAGCACAAGCAGCCCTGGAGACACTACGCTAAGTGAAAGAAGCTGGACATAGTAGGCACAAGATCACCTGACTCCATTTACATCAAATGTCCACAGCTGGCAAATCTGTGGCCAAGGGTTCAGGAAAGAGGGAGACAGGGGTAAGTGGTAAATAAATTTAGAGTTGATTTAGGAATGACAAAAATATTGTTCTACCATCTTTTTTGTTTTGTTTTGTTTGTTTGTTTGTTTGTTTTGAGAAAACATTTGTCTATATAGTTCTGGGTGTCTTGGAACTTACTGTGTAGCCTGAAACTCACAGAGATCCACCTGCCTCTGACTGCCAAGTGCTGGGATTAAAGGTGTGTGCCGCTACACCCAGCTTGTTCTATAATCTTTTGATTTTATGTGTTATTTCACCCAGAGTAAAACAACAAAACAGTTTTTGGTAGGGCCTCATGGCATAAGATTACCATTTTGACTACAGGGAGGCAAGAGAAAAAGATAATGTGAGATCTGTTTGGAACAGACTGGGTTCTAGACAAGTCTGGGCAACCTTAGGAGACCTTGTCTCAAAATAAGAAGTAAAAGAACCCTGTCACTCTAAATTAGCAGTTGATCACCTGCCTGGAGACTCCCAGTGAGGGCTAGGGTGCAGCTCAGCTTGGGGGGTGAGGGGAGCATGGACACTTACCATGCACAAAGCCCCAGGTTCCATCCCAGTATTGTCCCCAAGAAAGACTCATTTGAAAAGAAGCACCCCCCAGTCTGTAAGCAGGTCCATCTGGCCCCCACCTTGTCAGGCTGAGAGGCGTTGGGCGGCTGCTGGAAGGTGAGCAGGTGCAGGCCAGGGAGGAAGCTCTGGGTGACACAAGCCTCCAGAGACGTGACGAAGACGGGTGCTGGCCCCCACCAGCCCACAGTGCCCGAGATCTGCTCCCCTCGGCAGCGGGCCTGCTCTGAGAGGACAGAGGTATGGGAGGCTGGAGGGTCAGTATGAGGGATTCTGAGCCCCTCCCCCATGGCTGCTTGCCACTCACCAGGCCGAGGAAGGCAGCTCTCATTGTGTACACACCAGCCTAGGGCACCAGGTCCTCGGGGAGGAGCTGTAGGGCTGCTGAAGGCCAGGCATGCTTGGCAGTCACTTAGTAGGCGGCCTAGGCCCAGGCAGCTGGCCGCTGGACACTGAAAGGAAGAGCAGAGTCAATATACACTGTCCTCTGAGACTCAAGAGATCTCAGAAGAACGGTGGGTACATGGTCTGGAGAAGGCAGCCTAGTGGCCATCAGGAAATGAGCAGGGTTGGTCGACAGGAACTCAAGAACAAGGACTCAGGGATCCAGGGACAGGGTCCTAAACTCAAAGAGGCTCAGGTGTTAGGAGAGGTACAGGCTCTGGGTTAGTGACAGTCAGGAGGCAGGAATGAGGATCTTGGATGGCTGACCACTTAGACAGAGGGACTTAAAGGCAGGCCTCTGTGCTAGTGGATGCACGGCCTGGGGTGGTCACTCACAGCTCCTGAGGGAGTTCCAGGAGGGGGTGCAGCTTGGCAAGCACCCTGACACCAGCTACATTCCGGGTCTCGGGAGCAGACGCTGTGGTCTGTATACATGGAACAATAGTCCAAGTGGTACTGCAGAAACACAGAACACATGAGAGGACACCGCTCGAAAGACCTGGAGTTATCTGCCAAGGCTTGCTCCCTGTGACTGCCCCAGTTAACCCCAAATGCTCGGCACCTTGAGGGGCCCACCCCACTCCTCTGCCTACTTCTCTCCAATCACCTCTCTTCTGCAGAGACCATGCTGCCTCCCCCCACAGCCACCCCCTCCCTGTCACCCCAGTGCTCACATCCAGGGCAGGTGCCTGAAACACGAAGGGGGGCACCTTGTAGGCCATCAAGTCCCCACGAGGTCGGCCACTATATCCCCCAGCCACCAGCAGGACACTGCCACCAAGAACAGCTGCCACATGTGAGTAACGACCACTAGGAGGCGCTGCTCGGCCTAGAATACAGTCACAGCATCAGACCTTCCCCAGTTCCTGCCCTCCAGGCTCCTGCCCTTCCCAGTCTATCCGGCTTATTGCTGCTTTAGCCCCTACCTAGCCAAGGAAATCCCCCTGGGCTGCCTGGCTCTGCACTTGCTTATTTTCTCACTTCTCTCAGAGGCCCAGTGCCCCTGCAGAAATCATCTCAAACAAAGCATGACAGACACGGATTCAAATCATACATCAGTTATGAGCTGTATGGCTTTGGGCAGGAGACTCAACTTTGCCAAGTTTTGGCTTCT
Organism: Rhynchomys soricoides; assembly: GCA_019843965.1. Lineage (NCBI taxonomy): Eukaryota > Metazoa > Chordata > Mammalia > Rodentia > Muridae > Rhynchomys > Rhynchomys soricoides. The sequence continues at coordinate 638,446 of JADRCH010000201.1, forward strand.
TCGCCTTATACTAAACCATCCCGGGGGGGGGGGGGGAGAGAAAGAGGGGAGGAGGGAGAGAGAAGACCTCAATCTGTAGCCACAGGCTGGTCTCAAATTCAGCCCCTCTGAGAATGTGAAGTGAGTAGACACAATTAAACAGTAGTTGGTGACATCTACAAAAGACAAGCAATAGGCCAGCTAACTGGTCCATCATGTAAAAGTACCAGCCACCAAGTCTGACAACCTGAGTTCAATCCCTGGGACCCACATGGTGGAAGGAGAAAACTGACTCCTGCAGGTTGTCAGGCTCTCCACAAGAGCTCTGGCTTGGGCCCATATGCACAGGCACACACTCTGGCTTGGGCCCATGTGCACAGGCACACACTCTGGCTTGGG
>JADRCH010000201.1:638833-712295 GCA_019843965.1 Rhynchomys soricoides
ACACTCTGGCTTGGGCCCATGTGCACAGGCACACACTCTGGCTTGGGCCCATGTGCACAGGCACACACTCTGGCTTGGGCCCATGTGCACAGCACATACTCTGGCTTGGGCCCATGTTCACAGGCACACACTCTGGCTTGGGCCCATGTGCATGCAAGCGCAGCTTTGAGTAGATGCCTGTTTGAAGGTAGCCATCTTGATTCTACCTCCTGTCCATATAACCATGAAGTCACTGCCTCTTAGGGCAGCTGCAAACTGGCAAACTTCCAACGAGAACCAGGGTTCTGGGGCTGGGAAGATGGCTTGGTTAGAGCCAGAGTTCCATCCCCAGAACTGTCACAGACACCAGGCATGGCAGCACATCTATAATCCCAGCACTGGAGAGCCAGGGCCAGGAGACCCTAGGGTTCAGTGGCCAGCCAGACTAGCCTAGTTGGTGAGAGACCCTGACTCACAGAAGGTGGACAGTATTTCTGAAGCTAATAACCGAGGTTGTCCTCTGGCTTCTACATGTGCACATGGCACGCATGCGTGCGTGCACACTCACATTCACACACGTGTGCATGCTTCCACACGTGCACACGGCACACATGCGTGCGTGCACACTCACACGCATTCACACATGTGTGCATTTAAAAATAAAAAGTAGAACCAAGGTTCACTGCCCCTACATCTGCTTCCTGGTCACCCACCTTGTCCTCACCCGGGCTTGCCTCCAGAGGTCATTCCAACAGGATGCCTTGCCTGCCAAGGTAATGACTGAGGCGGCGCCTGCTAAAACTCAGATCTTCAAAAGCTCTCAGGAAAACAGAGGAGACTCACCCTCAGGGGTCCCTGGTGGGGCAAGCTCGGCCCCTGACACCCACTGGTGGCAGCCAAGGTGGTAGAAGAAGATACCATCTTCATAACACTTCTCCTCCTGGTAATGGGTATGCACATTGCCCCCTGGGAAAAGAGGGAAGGGCATCGCTGGCAAGCCCCAGGAGAGGGGGGAGACCCAGGCTGAGCTCAGGCAAGCCTTGGGGGAGGTAGGGATGTCAAGGCTCAGTTTCAGCCCAGGGTAGGCTCAGGCCCCTGGAAGGCAGACAGGATCTAGGGAAATCACCTCACCATAGACCACCATGTAGTTTCCTAGAACACTGGCTGTGTGGAAAGCTCTCTCCCGTGGACCCTGGAGCCCATCCCGGCCCTTCAGCGTGGTCCACACACGCCGATCCACATGGAAGAGCTCAGTGGAGTTCACCCGCACAGAAAACCTATAGGGAAGAGACAGGCCAGGGGCTCAGAGTAAGGAGGGCTTCCTTCTCTCCTCTAGCTTCACCCAGGATTGAGACGGGCCATGACCACGTCTATATCCCATCCTGACTAGACAGTCACTGTGGGCAGGACCCATGTCTGAGCAGGATCTGGCATCTTGCATAATCTGGCAAGAGCTGGAGGAGGGGTGGATGGTTGGGGGAAAGTGACTAGTCAGAGCCTGAGTAGAGGGTGGAGTAAGAGGGTGAGGGAGTAGATACACATTAGATAAAGCAAAGAGACAGATAAACAAATGGACCATGACAGAGGTAACCAACCACCTGAGTCCAGGAGTCTGTCAATGAGCAAAGATTTCTAAAGATTAAGGTCACCGAGTCCTGGGCTGCTGTGGCCAAGGAACAGGAGTATAAGACAGGTTACTCACCGGGCAGTGGAAGGCCGGTGTCCACCATGGACCAGCAGAGTACGGGACGGGGCGTGGAACACCATAGAGTGGCCAGTGGCAGCAGGGGGCCGCCCACCTGCTGGGATCACCTGCTCCCAATAGCCCCTGCTGGTGTGGTCCAGGTGGAAACGGAAGAGGCCAGAAGAAAAGAGGTCATGCTGAGTGCGGCCACCAGACACATACAGCCAGATGTCATCCACCAGAGCAGCTGCGTGGCCTGCCAGCCCTGGGGGCCCAGAGGAACTGGAAGCAGGGGGTGCCAGGAGCTCCCAGTGGCCTCCGCCCAGGGGGCTAAAGGCCCACACATCATTGGTTAGCAAGCCATTGGCCAGCTCACCACCCATCAGCACCAGGGAGCCAGCCCAGGCCACGGCCACATGGGAATGCCGAGCAGCCTGTGGGGAAGAGACAAGGAGACAGATGGTGACACACTGGAGAGGGCCAGAGCAGAGAGATGCAAAGACAGAAAAACAGATGCGCAGAGAAGGAATAGAAGACAAGCCTACTGGGGAGGTGTGGACATGGAGTTCCAAGACTTGAGAGGCAGAGACAGAGGCAGGAGGATCGGGAGTTCAAGACTAGCCTGGGCCACGTAGTGAACTTGAGATCACATTAGGCTACATGACAGCCTGCTTCAAGCAGACAAAAAAAAATAAAATAAAATAAAAAGGAGGAACTAAAGAACAAACAGAAAGCCAGGTCTGGTGGTGTGCAGTTCTGATCTCAACACTTGGAAGGCTGAGGCAGGAAGAATGCCATGAATTCAAGCCAGCCTGGGCTACAGACTGAGATCCATATCAGCCTAAGTCCTTAACTCAAAATAAGGAGGGAAAGAAGGAAGGAAGGAAGGAAGGAAGGACATGAGACATGAGAATAAAAACAGAGATGGTGACACCGAGAAACACAGCGAGAGAGGGAGGGACAGGAAGACAGAAATGGAAGAGAACAAGAGAAACAACCCAGAGGAATGGAGACCAAGACACAACAGGACACCAAGCCATCAGTTAGAGAAAAGAGGCAGACTGAAGGAGGCATGCAAACTGGGTATGGCAGGACGTGTCTACAAGACAGCACAGAAGGAACAGGAAAATCAGGGGTTCAAGGCCACCCTGGGCTGTCTTGAGACCCTGTCTGAAAAAAAATGGAAGAGAGGGAGGGAGACTGAGGAAAGGAGAAAGAGAGGAAGGAGAGAGAAGAGGGGACACATGGGGGGGGGGACAACAGCATCTAGAAAAGGAATCTCAGAGTGAGCAAAGACAGACAAGGAGAAGCGGGTGTCCAGATGCAGGTGTCCAGTCTGGGGGTGGCAGGGTGATGGGGGTCATGAGTGGGCAGGCCCCCAGCCAGGACAGAGGAGAGTCCGTACCGGAGCAGGCGTCAGATCCCAGGACTCCCAGGTGTTTGTGGAGAAGTTGTACAGGACAAGATCACCCAGGGCCTTGTTGAGGTCCTGGCCTGCAGATGAGATGAGCACTCTCAAACCCTGGCCACAGGATGACAGGCCTCCAGACCCTCCAAACTCACCTTCTCCCCATCTGCTTACCTCCAAAGACAGCCAGCAGCCCTGGTGGGGACAGGAAGGCACCAGCTGCTCCAATTCGGGCAGAGAAGGCGGGGTCCCCAGCACTCACGCTGTGCCACCAACCAGCCCCTTGGTTCTCCCACAAGTGCAGATCACAGGCTCGTCCCAGGAATCCAGGCTCACAGCGGCATGGTCCCAGGGTCTGGGAGGAAGGGGACAAAGGGGCAGAGAGAGAAAAAGACAGAGATGGGTTGTAGAACACACAGAAAGAAACAGAGCCAAGACAGACAGGGTAGAAAAAGAATGACAGGACAAGCATGGAGACAAGGGAGAGGAACAGGAGATGCAAAGGTACAACCCAAGGGAGAAAGGTGGGGCAGAACAGACAGACCCACAGAAAAGGCAAGGACAGACAGAAGAGAACATATTAGTGAGGCCCACGTTCCACCTGGGCTGGATGAACTCCGATTGGGGAGATCGAGGCGAGGGGGTTCCAAACATAATACCGATCCCAGGTTGGGGGTGCAGAGTTGAGGTATAAATACCTCTCAGATACCACCATGGCAGGGACCTAAGGCCAAACAGCCAGGTGGGAGGGAGTAGGACCTCAGCCTGAAGGAGGACAGGAGCCATTAACCCTAGTGGAAGGTTGGCTAGACATGAGGACATAGATAGAAGTGAGGTCCCAAAGGGACAAGAGCAGGTGGAGGTGGGGTTGGGATGAAGCCACAGGCATTGGGGTGGGGGGGACCTGGAAGAAGGGACTGGCTCCCACAGCTGCGGGAGGGGAGGGTCAGGATGGAACAAGGCCCTGTTTAAGCCAGATATGGTAGGTATGGTCACAGATCAGGACCCCAGGGAGACTGAGTGGGAGACAGCTCACCGAGGCACAGGTGCCATGGCTGCCACAGTAGGCTGAGCACTCCTGCAGGCCACAGTCTGGACCTCCCCAGCCCGGCTCACAGACGCACACTCCTGGTGACTTGCACTGCCCATGGTTCTGGCAGCCTCCAGGACACAGGGAGAAGCGGAAGGAAGCGTTAAAGCCCAGCAGGTTGTAGTTGGCATCACTGAAGAGGTGGAGCAACATCTACAAGACAAGAGGCTGGGTACACCGGGCAGGCTGCATCTGGCTGCATCTGGCCGGTGCACCACCCCTGGGCACCCACTGCCTTCCTCTCTCTCCTTTTGTTGTTTAAGAAAAGATGCCATGGGGGCTGGAGAGATGACCCAGTTGTTAAGAGCACTGGCTGCTCTTCCAGAGGTCCTGAGTTCAACTCCCAGCACTCACATGGTGGCTCACTACCATTTATAATTGGATCTGATGCCCTCTTCTGGCATGCAGGTGTACATGCAGATAGACCACTCATAGATCCTTTTTAAAAAGGATCTCTTCTATCTAGCCCAGGCTGGCCTCAAACCCACTAGCTGAAAATGACCTCAAATTGCTGCTCTTCCTGCCTCCACTTACCCAGTACTGGCATTATGGGTGTGTACCAACACCCTTGTTTTCTAGGGTGCTGGTGATTGAACCTGGGGGGTTGGGAATGCTAGGTAGACACTCTGCCAACTGAGGGGTATCGCCAGCCCCGCCCTGCCATCGGTTGTCTGTTTTCTGTGTGTCTGTGGAACTATCTGTTTGGTTGATGTTGCTGCTTGGGTCAGGGTTTCAGTGTGGGGCCCAGGCTGGTCTCAAATCAATCCTTAGGCTCTTAAGAGCAGGGATTACAAGTATTTGCCGCCAGACTCAGCACTCTGCCTCTCCACCTTCCACTGTCTTCTCTGGTACCCCTGACTGGCTTTTCTGGCCGTTTTCTTCCCATCCCATCTTCTTCATTTCTTCCTAGGCATGTGCTCCTAGGACCCCCTCACTCCCAAAAGACCCAGAGACCCCATCACCACTAACCTTGCCCGAGGAAGCCTCAATGGGTGGGGGCCGGGTGCTCCCACTCAGACTAGCAAGCAGTGGGCCTTGGGGTGAATCACCATCATACACAAAGAGGTAGTCATAAGTGCACTCCGTGTCCAGGAAAAGGAAGTCCAGCAGGATCCGGTGCTGAGGGCTTGGGGCTGGGAAGTGAGCACAGGGGCCAGGTTCTCATATGCACCTTTTCTGAGGTTTGAGGGAGCTCTTGGCCAGAGGAGGTGCAGCCTCTGCTCTACTATTGGGCTGAATATTCACTGTCAACTTGTAGAAACTCACAAACCCTTCTCAGCACTCAGCACAATATGAGTGAGAGCAGCCCAGGGCCCGGACAGGGCATGTAGGAGAGAACCCTGGCTCCTCCCTATGATCAAAGAACTTACCCTGGAGCACTGCAGGTCATCTGGGGCACCAAGGCTCCCATGTCCCCGCTCCAGTTGCAGCTTACTTTGCTGCTACATTCACACAAGAAAACTATGTCATCAGTCTCGGCTTTGCAACTGAGCCACAAGCAGCTGTGTGACCTTGGGCAAGCCACCTGCCCTCTCAGGCTCAGGCTCCCTACTTGTAAGATAATGATCTAATGATACTGTGGTGGAGCTCAGCCAAAAGCTTTTAGAATCAGGGTCTCCCTTTGTAGTCCTGGCTGTCCTGGAACCCACTCTGTAGACCAGGCTGGCCTCAAATCCAGAGATCTGCCTGCCTCTGCCTCCCAAGTACTGAGATTAAGAGAGCCAAGATCTTTAGGTCAGGTGTGGCTCAGTCCCTGCCTAGAATCCCCCAGTGAGGAGCTGGGGTGTGACTCAGTGGTAGAGCCCCTGCCTAGAATCCCCCAGTGAGGGGCTGGGGACATGGCTGAGTGGTAGAGCCCCTGCCTAGAATCCCCCAGTGAGGGGCTGGGGGCATGGCTCAGTGGTAGAGCCCCTGCCTAGAATCCCCCAGTGAGGGGCTGGGGGCATGGCTCAGTGGTAGAGCCCCTGCCTAGAATCCTCCAGGGAGGGGCTGGGGGTACTAGGTTCAGTTGTAAAGTGATTGCCTACCATGCCCAAAGTCCTGGGTTTCTATCTCTTCTGAGAGAGAGAGGAGAAAGATTGATTCCTACCTGGGCATTAATAATGAAATGGGCTAACAGACCTGTATGCAATTTGAAACTATTAATCTGAAACTAAATTATTTTAATTTATTTTTTAGTATTTTTTTATTTATTTATGAGTACACACCAGAAAAGGGCATCAAATCCCATTATAGATGGTTGTGAGCCACCATGTGGTTGCTGGGAATTGAACTCAGGACCTCTGGAGGAGCATCTAGTGCTCTTAACCACTGAGCCATCTCTCCAGCCCCCCTAAATTATTTTTTATTTGTAAGAGGTTGATTTCCGTGTGTGTGTGTGTGTGTGTGTGTGTGTGTGTGTGTGTGTGTGTTGCAGGTCTGGTCAGTTGTGTTGAAGTTTCTAGGGATCAAGCAGCAAGAGGTATAAATCAGAAGCAGGAGAGTGGTCAAGCATTGATGGATTACACCTCTAATCCTGAAGTTCTGAAGAAGAACCTTCTAGTTCTGAAGAAAAGAAGGCAGGAGGATCAGTGCAAGTTCAAGGCCAGCCTAGGCACCTTGGTGAAGTTGATGAAATCAGAAAAAAAAAAAAAAAATTTGTCACTTTTTTTGTTTTTCAAGACAGGGTTTCTCTGTGTAGCCCTGGCTGTCCTGGAACTCACTCTGTAGACCAGGCTGGCCTTGAACTCACAGAGATCCACCAGCCTCTGCCTCTGGAGCACTGGGAGATTTTTAAAGGGCCTCGAATGCATTATCATGGTAGAACACCTGCCTGTCACGCACAGGGGTGTTCTCCCAGAAACAGCATCAACCAACAGACTGGAAAGCACCACTTCTTAGAGGAGCTAAGGCTGGGGAGCTGGGAATGTGACTCAGCTAGTAGAGTGCTCGCCTAGTGTGCACAAATCCCTGGGCTCCGGACCACACAAAACCAGCTGCCCGTACCCGCAGCTCCAGCACTGAGGAGGTGCAGGCAGGAGGAGCTTGAGTTTCGGCTTGTCTTTAGTATATCCCAGCACTCTGGAGCCTGAGGTAAAAGAATCGAAGGTCCAGGCCTGCTGAGCCATGTCAAAAACAACACAGAACCAGGGGTTGGGGGTGGGGGTGTGGTGCTCTCTTTTCTCAATTCCTCTCTCTCTTAAGTACCCATCCTGCCTTGGTGTTGTGGGGCTTGTATGCCTTAGCTTCCTTGTCTATGAAGTGGGAATAAATTCTCCCTATCTGCCGAGGCTGGTATAAATGGTCAACAAGATAACTATAATTTGCTAGCCCCCAGCCAGGTTGCTCAGTATTAAACCTTGCCCAGCCATTGTCTCTGTCACGTCCTTCTTACAGGACCACTGACACAGACTCCTTCCAGATATGACCCGAGGTCTTATTTTAACATGGTCTCGAGTGCTTCATCCCAATCTGACGCTTGGTCCCAATACTCCTCCGCTAAGAAGTCCGTCTTGCTCTCTCAGCCTAGGAGAAAAGCTAGCTCCTGACCTGGCTGGTATTTGGAACTTGATCTCATCTCTCACACTGCCATTAGAGCAGTGCACTAGTGAACCAGGCCTGGAATCCTGGCTCCGTGGGGAGCCAGGCTTCTGCACAAGCTGCTTTATGTTTGGAAGCCTCCTCCAAGAAGCCTACCCTGATAGATCAGGGTTGAGTTAGGAGCCTCTCTTTGGGATTCGCACATCCCAGCATAACTTTCAACTCTGTGCCAGGACTGTGTGTCCAGGGTCACTCTCCTGCAGTCTAGGAGGATCACAGGACACAGGGCCTGGGCATAATTTCTTCTCAGCACTGCCTTGGCTGGAGGCCTGGGGTTGAGCAAGAACTGAGCAGTTGCTGGATGACAGAATGAAGAGACACACAAAAGCATGGTGACACATATCACAGGTGTGGCAGGACCAGTAAGACTGTGTTCAAGGCTATCCTGGGCAACACAGCAAGAGCTTGCCTCATAAGCAAAAACAAAACAAGAAACCACATATCATACAGACTAAGCAAGCTGTACTGAGCAATATAGATTTATATACGTGTGTGTGTGTGTGTGTGTGTGTGTGTAACAACAACTAATTTTTAAAGGAGGCCACAAATTTGGAAGAGAGCAAGGAGGGATACATGGAAAGAGGAAAGGAAACAGGGAAATGATGTAATCATATTATAATCTCTAAAAATATAAGAATTTTTTTTAAAAAACAAAGGTCTGGGCTAGAGAGATGGGTCACCAGCTTAGAAAAGGTGTTGCTCCTGTAGATGACCCAAGTTCAATTCCCAGGACCCACACAGGAGCTCACAACCATCAGCTCCGGGATCTGACACCCTCTTCTGACCTTGGGCACCAGGCACACACACTTTCAGGCAAAGCACTCACATAAATTAAGTCTAAAGATAAATAAATAAATAAAACGACACCACAAAGCCAGGCACAGTAAGGTACGCCTATAATCCCAACATTTTGGAAACAATCATAAGAGTCATCTTTGGTATGTTCCAGAACAGCCTGGGCTATGTGAGAGTCTATCTCAAAAAAACAAAAGAACAAAACCAAAGAGGAGGAGGGAGGGAGAGGAAGAGGAGAAAGAGACAGAGAAGCTGACTACTTTGCTTTTGATTCCACCGACCAGAACCCGGGGATATAACATACAGACCTGACCCACAGTTTGAAGATTACACAAGAACTGTTAGCAGAACTAGAATCCAGATCTTCCAGAATCTTACCAGCCTTTCACCAAACACCCTATTCTGATCAAGGACTTAAAACAAGTTAAAGGAAGCACAAAAGCCTGTTGGAAGCTGGCTGAGATCTGCCTCCCACCCAAAGCTCAAGGTTTCTGGCTTCTACCCTACACCATTCCAGAAAGAAATCTGACCCCAAGCCCCGCCTCCCGCCCTGCCCCTGGAGGAAGCCAGGGTACTCTTACTCGGGAGGAGGTTGGGAAGTCTGAGACCAGACAAAACATAATCATGGTACAAGAAGTGGGTACCCAGGCATGGTGTGCACTCCTGCAATCCCAGCACCAGGGAGGCTGTGGTGGGAGAATTTTGGATTCAAGGCCAGCCTGGGCCATAAACAATAACAAAAGCCACCAACCCACTTTGACTTCGGGTAATTTTGAAATAGGGTCCTCTATAGCCCAGGGCAGCCTCTAAGTCGGGATCCCCTGCTCTCAAGTACTCAGATTACAAATCCGGGCCAACACTCTTAGCTAAGATACTGGTTCTTGGGGTAACAGATGCCACACCCCACATCAGTCAGTTTGCTCCCATCCCACTGGGGAAAGTCCACAAACATCTCCCTGCAGGGCTCACACCTCAACCCCTTTGATCTCTGCCCCACTTCAGAACTCACTGTTTCCACACACCAAGCCTCTAGCTTGTCACCCTCCACACAGACTCTAGGTAACAGCAATGCCTGCTCTAAACCACTCAGTAGCTTCTTGGCACCCCCAAGGAAACGGTCAAACTGCCAATGTGACATTTGATTACCAGCTCTGGCTCCTCACCTCCCAGTCTAGTGTATACAAACATAGACACAGATCCTAAGACATATTAACCTCCCCAGTGTCTTCATAGAGGCTGGCCACTTTTACACTGCAGGAAACACCTACACGTGCTCCCATGGCTGTCCCTCCGAACCTTCTAGCAGATGTCTATCCTTCCCCTAGGCCCAGCCATGAAACTCCCATTTCCAGCCTCTACTTCAGCCCTGAACATTGTGCACACTGGGGGCTGAAAGTCCACCATGCCAACTACACATTGGCCTGAGCTATACAGTAAGAATCTGTCAAAAACAAAACAAAACCTTCAAGGCTAAGGAGATAGCTCAGGAGTAAAGAACCAAAGTTCAGATCCCCCTGAATCTACATAAGCTAGATAGGGTGGTGCACGGCAGCAACCCCAGCTTACTTACATTGAGATAGGGAGCAGAAACAAGAGAATACCCACAAGGCCTGGGCCAGGAAGGCAATGGTAAACAAGAAACTCTGCCTCAAACAAGATGGGAGGTAAGGACTGATAGGAGATGTTGTCCTCTGAGCACAACATGTTACTTGTACGTACGTGTACACACACACACACACACACACACCCTACAAGGAGAAGGGAGAGGAGGTAATGACAGGGTCTCTGGCTGGGGGGAGCAGCTCAGTAGGTAAAGAGCTTACTTGCATGCATGAAGCCCTGGGTTCAAGTCCAAATTAGGGAGGTAGAGGCAGGAGGATGCATATCCATCCAGTTCAAGCCACCTAGGATACATAAGATTCTGTCTTAAAAGAAAAAAGGAGGGGCTGGAGAGATGGCTCAGCAGTTAAGAGCGCTGACTGCTCTTCCAAAGGTCCTGAGTTCAAATCCCAGCAACCACATGGTGGCTCATAACCATCCGTAATGAGATCGGATGCCCTCTTCTGGGATGTCTGAAGTCAGCTACAGTGAGCGGGGCCAGAGAGAGAAGAAAAAGTGTCTGAAGTGAAACAGTGTACTTACATATGATAAATAAATAAATCTTTAAAGAGAAAGAAAGAAAGAAAAACAAAACCAACCAAACAAAGAAAAAGATCTGCAGGCTGGAACAAAGACTCAGAGGTTAAGAGCAGTTGCAGCCCTTTCCAAGGATAACAGTTGAGGACCCAGCACCCACACAGCTGCTCACAATCATCTGTAACTCCAGGACCAGCGATCTGATGCCCCCTTCTGGCCTCCTTTAGCACTAGGCACACATGTGCATGCAGGTAAAACACTCATACACAGAAAATACAAGTAAATAAATCTTTTAAAAAGATTTTCAATTTGTAGCCCAGGCTGGCCTCAGACTCACAAACCTCCCCCTCCTGCCTCTGGCTTCTCCTTGTAACTGTTTTAGCATACTAAACTTTAACACATACACTTGCTCAAAAGCATCCCACATTCCTGTTCCCTCCCATCCATGACTTGGGTTAATTAGACTCCTGAGCCGTGTCTTCCATGGGCTTCACCGCTCCCTGAAAGCCCGCAAGAAAAGGGCATAGGTTGTTTCTTCTTTCTAGAATGTTCTTTCTTTGCTTCCTGGCTGACAGACATAGATCCCTTAGGTCTCAGCTGACATCACTTCCAGAATGCTTCTCTGCTCTCCTCTCTCCCAGATCATGTACTTCCTCTGGGCTCTCCCAAGGGAGCACTGTGGTATGTGACTGTAAGTAAGTTTGTCTCCCCCACAAGGACTGTTGGGAAGAAGGTCCCTGGTCTTCTGCTATGTCATGGTGGCATATATAATTTCTGGCACATGAATGACTGAAACAATGGTTTCATTGAAGTATTTAAAAACAACAATAGCCCTAAGGGCACTTAATGGGCCGTTACTCTACGTTGGGTCTTCTTGGTTGTCAACTCAACCATATCTGGAACTAACTAAAACCTAAATGGCTGGGCACATCTGTGAGAGATTCTTTTTTTTTTCTTAATTAAATCACTTAAAGTGGGAAGACCTACTTCTAATCCACTTTTGAGGTGAGAGACTCCACCTTTAATCTGGACCATACCTTCTGCTGGCAGCCTGTATAAAGGACATGGAAGAAGAAAGCTGGCTCTGTCTGCCTGCTTGCTCTCGCTCTAACTAGCAGCTCCAAACCTTCACTTTGAGGTAGCCCAGGCTGGCCTCAAACTCACAAGCCTCCTCCTCCTGCCTCTGTCACTAGTCCTGGCTTCTTTTATTATCTGTTTTAGCATACTAGAATTTTAGCACAAAGGCTTGCTCAAAAGCATCCTCTAATTCCTGTCAGCATTAGAGCCGACTTCTTGATCATTCTGACATACACTGAAGACCAGCTGAGACATACAGTTGTGTGGACTGAACAACCACTACTGGATTTTTTTGATAAACCGTTATTGGACTTGCTGAACCACAGCCTGTAAGCCATTCTTTTTACTTGGGGGGGGGGGGGGGTCAAAACAGGGTTTCTCTGGCTGTCCTGGAACTATGTAGACCAGGCTGGCCTCAAACTCGGAGATCCACCTGCCTCTGCCTCCCGAGTGCTGGGATGAAAGGCGTGTGCCACCACTGCACAGTGACTGTAAGCCACTCTAATAAATGTCACTCTTATAAAGATTCCCTGACTAATACACTATACCAGACATCAAGTGTGTTAAATATCTGACTCCTTTCCTTTTAACTAAGTAAGTACTATTGTTAAATAAAAGAAACTGTGCCTTCGAAATTAATCCATCCGAAGTCACAAAACTCATATGAAATAGAGCCTAGATCCTAAGCCAGGTGAGTGGACTTACAAGTAAGCAAAAATAAAGGAACGGTAGAAAGCTGGGCTAGATGGTTATTTTCTGTGCGATACATACAGGATCAAGGGAGAAAAAATATCCTTCACACTCCTAGTTTGTTACTGTGACTCTTGGCACATTCTCTCCCATCAGAGTTAGGACCCAGGCTGGCGGCAACCCTGGGTGTTCAACATTTTACAGCAAAAGTCCTGGAATGGAGCCGGGCTCTAGGAATGTGCTCAGTGAATGAACGCACATACGAATGAACTAGCAACCGAGTGAGTGACCCACGCGGCCCCACTCACCCTCGATAAGCCACTCGCAGTTGCCATTGACGCTGTAGTTGCCCGCACCATCCGTCACGAAGCCTGGCGCCTCCCGTAGCACTTGCCGCTGCCCCTTGCAGTCACCGGCCAGGACCCTGTGGGACAGCGGCCCCAGCAATGCAAAGGCCAGTGCAAGGGCCGCGGCCAGAGCTCCGCTTAAGGCCATCGCCGCCTTCGGCACTGGCCTTAAGAGATGGGAAGGGCTGTGAAGATCTGAAGAGGACCCTCTGGGAGTGAGGCCCTGCAGATGCAACCTTTACAGGCGTAGCATGGCCTTGTAGTCCAAGGATGTACCAGCGACGCAGTCCGGGCCAAGGAAAGGGCCGCTGTTGATGGGCTCTTGAAACCGAGAGGCCGGCCCTATAGACCCATGGAAGGCCCTGGATATGAAGTCATTATGAATTGGGCTGACCCCTAGGGACCGTAAGAGTCCCCTGTAGACACGAGCCCCCATAGGGGCGCTGACTCCATAAACAGTGTCCAATGATTACATTCAGGCTGCTGCAAGGCCAAAACAGACCTATAGACAGTCTTCCAGGGGCGATGTGCTCTACAGCCCAGCAGGGCGATCCATGGAGCGTGCGGGCTGGAACCCGCCTGGCCCGGAGACTCCTGGGGAGACCCCCCCCCCCAGGCAGGGGCGGGGGCTGCCGTCAGGGTCCTGGCCCGGATCCCCAGGGCTCACTCTAATGCTTACCCACCCGCTCCTCCCACCCGAGGCGGATAAGCTAGATCAGAGAGACCAGGGGACTCCCGGGCCAGAGCGGCCCGAGGAAGACCCGCTGAGAGGGCAAGGGGGCGGGAGCCGCGCAGCCTCTGAGGGGAGGACAGGCTAGGAGGAGGCGAGAGGTGGTAGAGCGGCGGGTCAGAGCGGCCCTGGGAGGACTAAGGAGCGCCTGGCTCCACCCCTTCTCAGAGGAAGACTTCCGGAAACTTTCCCTCCCATCTGTTCCCAGCCGCTTGCGCAGCGTGAATAGAAATCCTGCGCAGAGAGAATTGCGCATGCGTATTGCTAAGATTGTAACCCAAACTCCCATTAAAACAAAGTATGTGCCAGTCATTGACTGAGTAAAGCCTTTTGCCACTGGAGGGCGCCTCTATCTCTGCTAGGGAAAGGAAAGGTAAGTATAAAGGAGCGATAAAAGCGGTGTTAGATGGTTATTTTCTGTGCTCTACACTCAGGATCAACACGAATATCAAGTTATGAAGGAACGGGGCTCCAGACCCAAAACAGTATTTCCTAGATGGACATAATGAGACCCGTGTGGCTTAAAGCACCATCAATACATAAAAGAAGCTAGAGAGATGACTTAGTGGTTCACAACATGTTGCTCTTTCAAAAGACACGGGTTCGACTCCCAGAACCCATATGGTAGGAATCCAACGCCCTCTTCTGGTTTTCTTCTGCACGATGTGCCCGAATAGTACGCTGACATACATTCAGAAACACACTCATTCGTCTTTTCTCTTTTTCAACTAAGATGGGAAAAAACTATGCTATAGATAAAAACGAATCCTCTTTATTTTGGCAAGAAGAGAAAACGTCTTTCTGCCAGAGACCATGTGAAGGTCCTTGGCATGCAGATGAACGGACAAAGCACAGGTCCGAGGTCACAAACCCCAGGAAGGGTTTCAAAATAGAGACCAACTTCACACTATCCATCCCTGAACTCGAGGGTCGCAGGGTCCTGTAGGGTCACGGGCAGGGTCCAGGCGGTCGTCCCGGGTGTTCCGGAGTCCAGCAGGGTCAGAGGTCTCGGAGGGGGTCAGGGGGGCGGAGATCACGGAACAGCGGGAGTCCAGATTCCGGAGCCGTTCGGGGCAGGGGCTGAGGGAGGGGACGCGGAGAACGGCTCCCGCGGGACCGTTTGGCACAAGAGGGAAAGGGGGCAGGACGCAGCGCACCCAACGTGGGCGTGGGATGTGGGAGGAGCAGGGGATGCCTGGCTTGGCCGAGCCCTGGGCCGGGAGAGAAAAGGGGCTCCGGAGCCCAGGCGGGGCCCGGTGCGCCACCGTGGGGCAGAGGCGGGAAAGGGATGCTCAGACCGGGGGTGCAGGGCCCCCGGCTGTGTGCATGCTGAAGTATTCGGTGAAGCCAGTGTGCGGTGCCGCCGTCTGGGGCACAAGCGGCTGGTAGGACGGCGTCGGGCCATCCCAGCCCGAGTCGACCGCCTTGGGGAACCGAGCGGGCGGAGGCGGGGAGGCTGCGCCCGGCTCAGCCATGGTCACCACACGGCCCCTCGGGGCCACCGCCGCCGCCACCGCTGTCTCCTCCACCTGCTTCCCGGCCTGGGATGGGGGGTCAGGGTCAGAGGCTGCCCAGAACCCTCGGGGGAGCAAATGCGGCCCCGAAGGCCCGTCCCCCTCCCCCTAAGAGGACTCTCACCACCCCAAATATGGACGCACGTGTCAGTCAGGGAAGGAGTGGGTGGCTGGGCGCCTGGGCAGCGGGGCCAGGTACTCAAGGGGTGGCGTCGGGGTGCGCCGGGCAAACTCTGGAGGCGGTGGGGGAGATGGGGACCAGCCTCGAAAGGCAGGCGGCGGGGGCACGGCGCGGGGTGTCCTCGGGGGCGTGCGCAACAGCGCCAGGACCCAGTCTGGCAGGGTGGGCGCGGGCGCCGGGGGGCGGTCGAGGCGGGGAGTTGGGGCGCGGGGAGTACGGAAGGCCATGGGTGGGCTTAGACGCCAATGCGCAGGGGGTGGCGGCGGGGCGGGGAGCGGGGTCAGGTACTCCAGGGGCGGCGCCAGCAGCTCCTCGGGCGTTGGGGCTGTGGAGCTTACAGAGGAAGTGGGCGGGGGGATGGAGAAGAGCTCCGTGAAGTTGGGCACCGAGTCGCTGATGAACGTCACATTTCCATAGACGTGCTGCGGGAAGGCTTTATCTGCTGATTGGCTCCCTCCGGGTCCGGGGACCCCAGCGGAGGCGATCTGCGAAGTTCGCACGTGGTACGGGAAGTTCTTGTTGGCCGCTGATGGGCGGGTCATGATCTGAGAGAAGTCAGGCACGGGTTAGAGAAGCAGTGTCCAGGCTCCAGTCTGTCCCTCTAGTTAAAAGACCTAGATGACCCCCTCATTTGACCTCGCTGCATTGCCTTTGAACCATTCAGACTGACTTAGACACCAGGAGTGGAGTGTCTCCCTGCATTCTGATCTTTTCCCTCAACACACCTCTCCTAATTGCTGTGCTTCGTGCTGATTCCAATATTACAATTCTGATTACTGGGTGTCATAGCTGATTGGTTACGAGCAGTGTCCTGGTCTGCCCAGAGTGAGAGCCACTAGCCACAAATGGCTTAAATTGACTCAAAATTAAATGTAAAGTAGTTTCTCAGTTACACACTGCCTTACCTAACTAAGCCCATTGGGCACTTTAGTAGAGAGTACAGATTAGAATTGTTTTATAGCTCTGTCCTTTTTTTTTTTTTTTTGCTTTGTTTTGTTTTTGAGGGTGTCTATGTAGTCCAGGCTGCCCTCAAAGCTGCTATGTAGTGAAGAATGACCTTGAATTCCTGACCGGCTCCCAAACTCCTGATTTCCCCCCTCTACCTTCCTAGGGCTGGATTGAAGATGTTCGGCACCATGCCCAACCTTAGAATGTGTCCATAAACATGCACAGTTCAGCTAAACATCAGTTAATAAACTCTTTAGAATGTCAACTCCTTAGAGGCAGGAATTCAACTTTTTTTCCTCTTCTGAGACAGTCTATGTAGTATCCTCCTGCCTCAGGCACCAAGTGCTTGGATTATAAGCATTTACCACCAGAGTTAGAACTTGACTACTTTTTTTGGTTTGTTTGGTTTTGATTTTTCAAGACAGTGTTTTCCTCTGTAACAGCCCTGACTGTCCTGGAACTCACTCTGTAGCCCAGGCTGGCCTCCAACTCAGAGATCCACCTCCCTCTCCCTCCAGACTGCTGGGATTAAAGGCATGCACCACCACTGCCCAGCAGAACTTGATTTTTCTATTCCTTGTTAAATCCCAAGCTGAATCTTTTGAAGTGCGTGGCTGTCAATAAATACTGGTTGAACATTTCCAGAATAACAGGCAATGTTTCTAGATCCCACTTTGCCGTCACACTCTAGCAGCTCAGTGCAACCTTACTAAGGTGCTGGATGCAGCGAGCTCGGCATACTTCAGAAAGAAGCTGGCTGAAGGTGAAGGAAAGAGGCAAGGACACTTGTCTTGCATTGTGAGCTGGCGTCACCGCTTTTGGCATCCCTCACTAAGTGCTGGATCTGGGGCACGTTGATTAAACAACCTGAGCCTCACCAGCCAAAACGGATTACAGTGCCTATCTGGAAAGGTGAGAGGGTGGAAATGAAAGCCACTGGTCCAGAGTCTCATGCATGGTGGGTTTGTGTTTCTTTTCTTTCTATCCCCTTCTGACTTCTTGCTGAGCTTCTAGATACACCACCCAAGGAAGATGCATAAGTCTATACTTAAGCTAGCTCCTGAGGTGGAGGATGGCAGACCTGGCCCCTTCTCTGGGGGATGGGCATGTTGCAGATTGTAGGTCCCCAGGGTTAAGAAGCTAAAACCCTCAATGATACTTATTTTTGGTTTTTGTTGTTGTTGTTTGTTTTTCTTTTGAGACAAGGTCTCATGTTGCCCAGGCTGACCTCAAAAATTCTATTTTTCTGTATAATTTTTTTCTGCTATATTTCTGTGGATGACTTGAACTCCTGATCCTCCTGCCTCCACCTGTGAAGTAATGAGATTACAGGCATCATGCCGAATTTAACAATACCTATTTCCTTTTGGGCACCATCCCCCATGTAAGCCCTGACTATCTGCCAGAGAATAGCATGATTCAAAGTGCACAGTCTCCCACCAAAGGCCATGGGTCCCTGGAGACTCTCCATGTAGCATGTACAGTGACTGCTGCACTGTCTGGCAATTAAGCAAGAAATCCAGGGGGAAATGTGTGTGGTTATTTCTAGCAAGAATCAGGCTAGAGCCTGGTGGATCCCAGACGCAGAAGGCTGAGACAGGAGGATTGCTGTGATATCAAGAGCAGTCAGGGCTGTATAGCAAGATTCTGTCTCAAGAAGTGGATGGGGATTGGAGAAGCGGAATGGGAGAAGGAAGGGAAGGAGGGAGGGAGAAAGAAGCAGGAGACTGGTTGGAGCCAGGTGTTCAGGGGATAGCTGACAATGCATACATTAACATTGTAAGCTAAGTGCAATGATGTACATTTCTAACCTCAAATACAGAACTCAAAAGGCCAGGCAGCCCAGGCTGGCCTCGAACTTGTGATCCTCCTGCCTCTGCCTCCTTCAGCAAATAGTACCGTGTGCACCACCACAACCAGCAACAGGGATGGGACCAAGGAGGAAGCAAGGACCAAGAGACGCAAAGATCAGTATCCAGAAGCAGAGTGGTTGCTCCAGGGTCCCACCTCATGGGTGATGCTACCCAGCACCTCTCCGCCTCCCCAGCAGGGATCCAGGAATGTGCCAAGAGTCCCACTGGCCTCTGCCAGGTGGGTCTGTGTCTAGGGTCCATGTGCAATAGGGAGGGTGTCTTCTATTTTTGCTGCCTCCTCCCTACCCATTGTTGGGGGAGGGGGAGAAAGTATTTTTGAGACAAAGCACAGGCACCATGAATAAAGTGACATTGCCACTCCAAAAAAAAAAAAAAAAAAGCCAGGCAGGGGAAACATGGTAAATCTGAGGCCAGCCTGAGTGACACAGTGAGACTGTCTTAAAAAACAAATCTCCACCTGGGTGTGGTGGCACAAACCTTTGATCCCAGCCCTCAGTAGTCAAAAGGAGGCAAATCTCTGTAAGTTCTAGGCCAACCTGGTCTATATAGTGAGTTCCAGGTCATCTAGGGCAACCTAGTGGGTATCTGGTTTTTTGTTTGTTTGTTTTAAATTCTCACCCACCCCACACACACTTTCACCAAGAAAAGGAGATAGGGCAAATAACAGCTAAAAACAAAACTAACAGATAAGAGCTAAGATCTTCCTCAAGCCTAGGTCTAGTATAAACGTCCTTCAAAGCTAGGCTCCCAAGAGTCCCATTCTGCCCCATCTGACTGATGCTTGAATGATAGCTCTTGGGGAGAAAGGAGAGAAGGGGACGGAGTAGGATGACCAAGGGCTTTGGGTGGGTAGTGGTGGTGCAGGCAGAAATGTGAAAGCTTGGGGACACAGAGTCAAGAATGGAATGGTAAGAGGTACAAAGAAAGGGCTCTATGAAGAGGCCAGGAGACAAGGTCAAGAAAAGTGACAGAGAAAGAGAGCTCTGGGGGACATGGTAGAGTACCCAGCAGGCTTTCAGGCAGTGCCTTCCAGTGACCACGGAGTAGATGCAAGGGAGATGGGGACCGAGTGTGCTCGCAGCCCCAGCATTCAAGAAACTGAGGCAGGATGTCACAAACTGCAAGTCAGACTGAACTGCACAGCGAGCCCATCTCAAAAAATGAAAACAAAGGAGCGGTGGGTCAGGTGCTCTGAAGGGGACGGGACACTCAGCACATAACAGGAGCCTCACACATCCTCCGGGCTTCAGTTCTCACACCGCTTCCACAGCCATTCTCACCAGAAACACGCCATGGGCATAGAGGTGGATGCCCAGCTGGATGCCGTTGACAATCTTCTCTCGGGCCCACTTTGGGATCCCAAAATTGGCGATCAGAGCCATGACAGGAACAGCGAAGAACCTGCAGGGAGGTTTAGAGTGGATTGCCACCTCTGCTCTCCACCCTATCCCATGTCCCCACCTCCCTGCTGTCACTCACAGGCCCCAAGCAGATCCAAACTGCAGAATGGACATAGTAGCCTTTGAAAGCCAGGTGTTAAAGGAGGACCCGAACCCCACTGGCCTGGGAGATTCCAGTGAACAAAGACTAGGCTGAATTTAACCCTGCTCCACATCACCTCAACCTTGGCAACTCATCAACCTCACGGACCTCAATAGATATCCCAGGGTCGGATTAATGAATAACAAGGACTTGACTAGATGTCTCTAAAGCATTTTACATCTGTGAGCTCATTTACTCACACTGAGTCCAGGAAACAGAGTTTCCATTTCCTGTAACAGGTGAGAAAGCAAAGGGCTGGTCTGAGACCATACAGTTTGGAAGCATCAGAGCTGGGATCTACATCCCGGCAGTCTGGCTTGGAATCTGCCCACTTTAAAAGAACATTGTTGAGCAATAATAACTGAGGTTTTTCTGGTTGGTTGGTTTGGTTTGGAGTTTTATTTGAAAGATTTTTTTTATGACTATGCATGTGTATGCCTCCACCTTCCAAGCCCTGACATTCCAGACATTCACTAGCATGCCTGGTTATTAACTGAGTTTTTATTAAACATTTATTGTATAACAGACATTAAACCTTCATATCATTTTGTTTTGTTTTGTTTTGTTTTCGAGACAGGGTCTGTTTAGTCCTGACTATCCTGGAACTGACTGTAAATCAGTCTGGCCTTAAACTTAGAGATTCACCTGCCTCTGCCTCCCAAATGCTGGGATTAAAGGCGTGTGACATCACTGTCTGCCCTTCATACCTCATACATGCTCAAGATAACCTCTGAAGGAGATCCTAGTAACAACCCTGTCCTATGAAGCAATATGACAAATTTGTCATAAATACTTCTGGTTTGGTTTAGTTTGGTCTGGTTTTCGAGACAGGGTTCTCATGTAGCTCAGGCTGGCCTTGAACTCCTGATTCCCCCGTCTCTACCTCCAGAACACTATGAATACAGGCATGAACCACCATGCCTAGCTCCATGAAAGACTTTGTTCCTTTGGATTTTGCTTTTGTTGTTGCTGTTGTTTTTGTTTTGAGATGCTCACTACGTAGCAAAGGCTGGCAATCCTCACTAGTTAGCCTCCCAATTCTGGGGCTTTCCCCCCATTTCGCCTTGAGAGGGTAATTTATTTTTTTCTAGATCATAAAGTTAGACAGTGGCAGATTTCAGGCAACAACCACTTGTCTTGAAAGCTCATTTTCCTTCCTACGAATGGTCTAGTTTGTGGGGTGAGGTAGGTTGGGACCCCACCATGTCTCACCAGAGAGTATAGGCAGCAAAGAAGGGCACATAAAAGGGCTGCTTCTCCGGATAGTGCCGAAGGGAGACGAGCACAGCATAGCAGAACCACACATAGGCTGCCCCCTGCAGCCCGATGAGCCCATAACCAGCCGGAGACTCATATGTGTATAGTACCTGGCCTGGGTCAAAGAACTGGACCCACAAAACAGGGTGGTCATAGCTCTGGCCTCTGACCCTGGATCCCACCCTTGGGCACCCGGGCTGGAACAGAAGAAAGGGTCAGGCCAGAAGTAGTGGGACTGCTAGGGATGGGGCTAGAATTACGCATCAGTATTCAAGGAGCCTACGACATCTATGTGCTCACCATGGGACTAAATGCTATCACTCACACCCTGGGTGACTTATCCATCCACACTGACACGGTGAGAGGCCCTACTATCATCCCATACTAGAGATGGAAAGCCTCTAAGAGCCCCGGCGATAAGGCCAAGGTCCTAACTTCTCACAGGCAGAAACAAGCCCAGAGTAAGGGTGGGAATGACCATCTAGGAAGTGGGGAGGGGCTTAAACAGAACGAGGTCTCTGACTCTCAGACATGGGGACAGTGAGAGATGAGAAGGAGGAAAACTACTCAGAAATGGTGAAGAGAGAGGAGTCACTGAGAGACAGGTGGGAAAGAGGATGCTCTGCGGGAGGGGCAGAGACAGGGCAGGAAGGAGGGGGCTGGCAGGAGCTTTGGACACTCACTTCTGCCTCGTAGATGAGCAACACCACGTGGGTGAGGGTGTACAGGGTCATGTACACAGACAACTTCACGGAGCCCGAGTGGCTGATGCGGCCTCTGGCAAGCAGGCCGTAGGGGAGACAGCAGGGTGGATGCTGTCAGGGAGGAGGGAGCTGCCACACCCCCCACCTCCACCTCCCTGCCCTACTCCCCAGCCCAGCCACCCCAATGCGCGCGCGCAGTCCCTGCCCGGGCACCGTGTCACCGTGAATCCCTTCCCAAGGAGGATGAGTGTGAGCAGGAAGATGAGGAAGCTGGAGGAGAAGAGCAGCTTGGCTGGGGAGGGAGGAGGAGATGGTTCAGGCACAGCCTCCAATCACCAGGCTGCTGGGGAGGCTTCTACCCGCTATGGGTCACTATTCTCACCCAAGATCTTCACGCTGCCATTGCCAATGCCATCTGTGGCATACTGGCCCCAGTAGATACAGAAAAACAGGAGGCTCAGGACTGCGAGGGATGAGAGAGCGAGAAAAGACAGAAAGCAGCTTTGGGACACCACTGTCGTCTAGCACTGTGGTCCAGCCCCATCAGAAGAGCAGAATATCTGCTAGGAAAACTCTGGAGGTCCTAGCCCCAGCCTCTCCTCCCTCAGGCCCATCCTAGGAGTGTAGATGGAAGTCCTCCTCCCTCAGATCTAGGAGTCCATGCCCAGCCCTCCTCCCTCAGACTCTGGGGTCAGGACCCCAAGACCCTCTTCTCAGAGAACTCAAAACCTCACCCTCCACTCCTGCTGCAGCCATGAACATTTTATAAGTTGTGTGGAGTAACTGACGGCCTTTCAGCAAATCTAAGGAGGAGATGGAAAGCTTTACCCAGGCGGGGAGGGGCATTTCCCTGTCTCCGCTCTCCCGCTTGTCCCAGCCCTCCCCCACACGTACTGTACTCACATCCAAAGTAACAGGAGAGGACAAAGATGAGGGTGAAGATGAGGAGAAAGGTCACATCTGTCTCCAGGATCCCTAGGATTCAACGGAAGGGGTGGGAGAAGGCTTTTGGAGTGGGCAGCTCTACCTGCTGGGGCTTCCATTCTGCACTGTTCCTCCATTGTCTGCTCACCAAATTCATCAGCTGAGAAGTGCCGTGTCCAGAAAGACTTGCCGTTGGTAAGGACCATCTCATACTCCAACTGCAGCCCATCCCCCTGTGGGGAGTGGGGAGGCCTAAGGGGAGGCTCTGGGCAGGAAGGGGAAAAGGAGAAAAGCCAGGTGGCTACCCTAGGCCCTTACCCCACACTTGCTGAGAGCGATATACCACCATCGTTCACGCACAGAGCGGAAGCTGCGGCCACTGGAGCAGCTCAGGTAGCGAGTTCCCTCCTCTGACACCACCTGGGGAGAAGCCAAAAGGCTGAAGCCTCATCCTTGATGCCACCAGGCCCTAGAAATTTAGCACCTGCGCACTGCCTCGCACCTGACAGCCCGACCAGGCGTACTGAGTGGTGAGATTGATGACCTGGTTGTTCTCTGGCCTGATCACCGACTCCTTGGCCAAACAGTCCTAGAGCAAGGCAGAGGCATGGTCACCGTCTGAATGGCTGTGGTCTTCTGCCCCTGGACACCCCTCATATGCACTCTTCATAGCCCTCACCTTGTCCTTTGCCTTGTACACCGCTGGCCACTGGGATGGGTCGTCAAAGTAGAGGAGGATGTTTTGACAGCACTTGGCCTGAAGACCCAGAGATTTGGTGGTTGGACAACTTTTGTCTTGGAGGGCCAAGGTAGTGTCCAGCCTCAGCTAAGGAGAGTGGCTAGGGAGACTCACCTCAGGGTATCGGAATCGGAAGTCCAGTCGGCCATAATCCGAGAGGAAACAAAATCTTGTCAGGAACACCCAGTCCTGGCAAAAGGGTCCGGTGAGATCTGTGTCCTTCAAGAACTCAGCCCGACCCTACCTACAGACTCTCAACTTTTCTTCTCTACCCAAAGCTACTCGGCTTCCCACCACCACAAAGCAGCTAAGTCACCTCCAGAATTCTTTCCAGATCCTTTTGCTGTGTGTCCAATTTTCTGCTGCCCTGGTTTTCTCCCTCAAGTTTGTTTCCCTCCTCCCCCTCCTCCTCCCCATCTTCCAGACACACTGAAAAAGACCACGGATGGCCAGGTGCACATCCCCACCACCATCTGTCCTGGACTCTTTCCCAGCTGCATTTCCCCAGTTACACACACGCACACACACACACACACACACACACACACACACACAGAGCAGCAGCAGCAGCAGCAGCAGCAGCAGCAGCAGCAGCAGCAGCAGCAGCAGCAGCAGCAGCAGCCCCAAGGTGGTCCCACAAACCATGCCATCCTGGGGAATCTTCCAAACCTTTATTTCTGGTCCTGAGCAGGCCAGGCTACCTCCACTTGGTGGAGTGAGGGGTGCTGTCCCTTCAGCACCACCATGGTGCAGCTCTGTTCCCTGTAACTCTGACTCTGCCTACCGACCCTCCCCACCCAGGCTGACCTCGACAGCCACAATGCAACCCCCAACCCACAGCCTCCGCCCTGGTCCGGGCCCCCATCCCTCACGCCCCGGCCCGGGAGGGGCGCAGGGGGCGGGGCGGCATCATCCCCTCTTGGGTTCCGCGGGCCAGGGAACGCTAGGAGATGGCTCCGTGTGCTCACCTCTTTGGAGCTGAGGTTGCCCCGCACGTACTTGGCCCGGGCGCGGGGGTACAGTGGCAGCAGCAAGAGCAGCAGCGGCGGCAAGAGGCGGCGCAGCACGGGCGCGCGCGAGGGCTCCATTCCTCCCGCTCTGGCCTCGGCTCGGCTCCGGCTCCCGCTCCGGCCCGGTGACGGAAGCGAGAGCGCGCGCGGGCTGGCCAGCGCGCGCCCCCGATTAAAGGGGCCGCTGGACGCAGCGGTCTCCGCCCCCTCCTCCGGGATGGGCTAAACTGTCTCCTACCCTTACCACCTGAGGGAGAACATTCTCTCCCATTCTCTTGTCACCTCATCCCAACTGTGGTTCTCTTCTAAAGGAGTCTCAAAGATAACTCAGGATGCGTGTGTCCTAAACTGAACTCACATTCCCAGAAGCAAGGGCCTTCTTTGAACTGCAGATACCAGGATGCCTATAACCGAGAAAACTGAGCTCTGTCCTGACCACTGAACCCCAATTTTGACTCCAAATTATTCTATGATTACCTATTCTCTAGATTTGGCAAACCCTGTGCCCATAGACACAAAGAGGATGAGACATTGTTCTGGGACACACACATGCAAACACAGTAAAACCTTCTAACAAAACAATCAATCCTGACGGCCTGCCCCACCCCTAGGGTATGAACCCCAGCTGCTTGAAACAAAGGTGAGATATCGAGGAGCTAGTGCTCCAGCTGCCAGGGCTGGCATGTCCCCACCAGAAGACCTAGGACAAGTCATTGGGCCCCTTATCCCCTAGTGTAGCTTCATGTCCCCCACCCATGTCATTTCCCATAAGGCAAGGGAAGGTCTTCCAGCATCAGACTCCAACACACATTCCTAGCTTCATCCTTCGCCCTCCACTGCAGAAAATTCACTGCTGCTCAAAATGCCATTTCAAAAGCTTTCTTGCCAGACACATCTGCAGTTGGGGTTGGGGTGGGGATGAAGGAGCAGGTAGTTCTCTGAGTTCAAGGTCAGACTGGTCTCTGCATTGAATTCCAGGCAAGCCAGGACCACATAAGTGAGAATCTGTTTAAAAAATGAAAATCATACAAACAAAAAGCTTTCTGGCTGGGGATGTAGCTCAGTGGTAGTATGTTTGCCTAGTGTGTTCAAGGTCCTGAATTACATTCCCAAAATAGCAAATAAATAAAATTTCTGGAGTGAGGCATGGTCCAAGCAATTAATCCCAGTACTTGGGAGACAAAGACTGGTAGATTGCTCCAAATTCCAAGCCAGTCTGGTCTAGCAAGTTTCAGGTCAGCCAGGTCTACTATAGGAAGACTGTCTCCAAAATAAAAAATAAAATAAAAAGGGGGCTGGGGTGGGCTGGAGAGATGACTCAGTGGTTAAGAGCACTGACTGCTCTTCCAGAGGTCCTGAGTTCAATTCCCAGCAACCACATGGAGGCTCACAACCATCTGTAATGGGATCTGATGCCCTCTTCTGGTGTGTCTGAAGACAGCTACAGTGTACTCACATATATAAAATAAAATTTTTTAAAAATCTTTTTTAAAAAAATCTAAAACAAGCCGGGCCATGGTGGTGCACGCCTTTAATCCAAGCACTTGGGAGGCAGAGGCAGGCGGATTTCTGAGTTCGAGGCCAGCCTGGTCTACAGTGAGTTCCAGGACAGCCAGGGCTACACAGAGAAACCCTGTCTCGAAAAACCAAAAAAAAAAAAAAAAAAAAAATCCAAAACAAATTAAACCATACAAACTGAGAAGAAAAAAAATAATTGCATGAAAAACTGTGAGTGTGAAGCCTAGCATGTGACCAGCTGTTACAAAGAGGGCAAATTTTACTCTATGTGGGGGGCAGGGGAGCCGGGCAGTAGAGAGTTGTTACGCTTTGTTTTGTTGGGGTTTATTGGGCTCATACAGTCCAGGCTGGCTCAGAGGATAACCATGAACTCTTAATCCTCCTGACTCTATAACCCCAAACAAGCACTGAGAGGCATGTATCCTCTCCAGCCGGCTCCTCCGGCTCCAACAAGGAAACAGGCACGATACACCCATCTCGGCCTTAAAGTTTAGAGCTAAAGAAAGCTCCTCCCACTTAGGAAGCAGAGGCAGGTGGATCTCTGAGTTCAAGCTCAGCCTGGTCTACAGAACAAGTTCTAGGACAGTCAAGGTTGCACAGAGAAACCCTGTCTCAAACAAACAACAAAAACAAAAGAAAGCTGCTCTCCTGAGACAGCCACTCACTGAAAATCAAGAGGACCAAGAAGGTGTTTTATTGAGGTGACTAGGAGTGTGGGATGCCTACCCCCAGACTCCCCAGCCCTAGCTAGTCTCCTCAGTATAGTCTCATAGGGGGGAAGGACCAAGCCTCTGGACTGCTCTGAGTCACCACCCAGGAGAGACTGGGCAGTGGGGCAGGAGGGTTGGGGCTCCAGTCCAAGGCAGATGTTCTGGGTAACAAGGGTGATGGTGGCTGAGGTAGGGGCTGAGGTGGGCAGACATCCCAGGGCTGGGGAGGGGGTGGTGTGGCTATGAGCCAGATGCTTTTCAGCATATCAAAAGCTGTTGGGGGACCCCAAGCTGCTCCAGATGGTGAAGATGCCGAGGACAGGAATGGCAGTTGGCGATCTGGAGGTTGCACCTGACTGACCCTATGTGCAGGGGTGGTGCTGCTCCAAGTATGAGGTGTGGCAAAGTTACACCCCTTTGCTGCCTGCTGAGTCCTTTGCCTCCCCTCCCTTGGAGCATGCTCAGGAACGTTGATACAAGAGGGTGCCATCCTCTGTCTCTCAGGGACCCTCGGCTTGGCCTCTGGCACAGAAGAAAGAACAAGGAGATCATTTGAACTACAAGAGAGTGGCAGAAGGGGGAAAGGAGGGGGAGAAAGGAGAAAGAAGAGGAGGGGGAGGAAGAGGAGGGGGAGGAAGAGGAAGAGGGGGAAGAGGAGGGGGAGGAGGAGGGGAAGGAGGAGGGGAAGGAGGAGGGGAAGGAGGAGGAAGAGGTAGACTCACCAGGTAAGGGTAGCTGGCAACCTCGGAGCACCAGGGCGGGATCAGGCACACAGCCATGGCAGCCCTGTAAGGTTCTCCTGATGGTGTCTCTGGCCTCCTGCACTAGGCTCCTCTGAGGAAAGGCTTGTGGTATAATCAGCTGGCACTGCAGCTCCTCCAGCAGTTGCTTCAACACAGGAAGATCTGGGGAACTTGGTGGGCCCGGGCCTGAGCCTCCTGGTACCTTGTTCTCCTTGCCTTTTGACTGAAAGTCTGGTTCTTGGACTCTGACTGGGCTGCAGGAGGACTTGGTTGGTAGCAGAGGAGTACATGATTCCAAGGAGCCTCTGTTAATTAGCCGGGCCACATCCAGGGATTTCACTTCATGGTTGAAGAGACCCCAGTGCTCCCGACTCAACCTGCCTTGAGTTATCACAACAAGCTTGGGGGCTGCAGAGGCCACAGGATCCTGGAGGATCACACATGGATCCCGCCTGGATATGGGAGAATTCTGACGGGGCAATGGCCTGTGGCTGCTCACCAGGGCCTTATTTCGCTCCCTCCTGGTCTTGCGACGGCGAATTCGACCAGGTTTCTCAAGCTGCTGGAAAGGCTGAGAGACTGGTCCCCGAGGGTCCATGATATCCTAGAAGACAGCATTGTCATCAGATGCAAATAACTCAAGGACAAGAGTTGAGAGGGAAAACATGGGCAGGGGCAAGGGATATACTGTTTAGAGGGATGAAGGAAATGGACAGACAGACACCAGAAAAGACCTGGTCACACAAGAAGTCCAAAATGAAGTTCAAGTGGTTGACATGGAAAATGTCAGGAAATGGGGACAAGGTAACAGAGAATAAGAACGTGGAAAAATAGTTAAAAGACAATAGCCAGGCCTTGTGGTGTGTGGGCCTCTAATCCCATCTGCTCAAGAAGGATGAAGCAGACAAATCAAAAGTTCAAAGAGGCCTACCTGGGCTACAGAGTGAATTCAAAACCAACCTAGGTAACACAGTGAGATCTTGTATAAAAATAAAATTGTAAAGAGTCTGTGTCTTGGGAGCCTAAAGAGCTGGCTCTGCAGGCCAGGAGAGATGGCTCAGCAGTTATGAGCACCAGCTGCTCTTCCAAAGGACCAAGGTTCAATTTCCAACTCCCACATGGCAGCTCAATCAAAAGACTGCTGAACTCAGTTCCCAGCACACACACACACGCACAGATACACATGGACACCTAATTTAAAATAAATCTTAAAAAGAAAAAAAAGTCTGGATCTCGTACATGTGTGCCATGAGCACTAAGAATATAAAAACTGGGGATACAGTTCAGAAATAGAGTACTTGCTTACCAATTACATGGACTTGTGTTCCTATGCTCAGAGGCCAGTATATACATGTTTTTATACATATATATTAAGATAAATAAAAAAGATGGAAGATGGACCAGGCAGAGTGGTACCTGCCTATATCCGTCCCTGTTTGGGAGACTGAGGCAGGAGGATCATGAATTTGAAGTCAGCTTAGAATATAAATGACTCAAAAAAGAACAAAACAACAAAAAATGTAAGTTGGGAACAAAGTTATGAGCGACTGGAGAGCTCTGAAGGACTAGAAGGAACAGGTGAGAAACCCAGGGCTGAGGAGGTACAGGAAATGGAAACAGTAAATGAAGGTGGGAAAGAGGAGCACGCATGGTGGTGAAAGTCTGTCATCTCAAAATTTAGAAGTGGAGGGAAGAAGATCAGGAGCTCAAGGTCATCCTGAACTTCAAAATGAGGTTGCAGCCAGCCTGAGTCTTGAAGACAAGGTCTTCAAATATTAAAAATAAAGACATAACGCAGGAGAGAGGGCACCCAGGGAAGTCGAAGGGCTTGCTTCAGGTGGGACATAATTCACAAGACCCTTCAGAGAGTGGGCCACTCCTGAGGGGAGGCGTAAGGCAGGGCTGCAGCTCAGACAGTTGAAGTGGACCCAGGAGGCTGAATGAAGAGGTTGGTGGGGGCAGGGTGGGGGAGGGGTGGCTCACCCTCTTCTCGCCTAACGGACCCCTCCCTGGACTCCACGTGGCTGTGGAAAGTGGTGGCTTCTTTTCTGTAGCGACCCAAGCCTCGAAGCTGTTCTCGCACTTCCGGGCCTCGAGTGCTTAAGCCAGTAAGCATGCCTCACGCATGCGCTCCTCTTGCCACGCTCCTTGCCTAGAGAGAAGCACGAGGCACCAAGATTGACAGTTATAGCCCCGCCCAGCCCTGTCTAGAGTCCTCCCCTCTCACTGGATTGGCTTCGAGGGTTTTTAGGCCCGCCCACCTTACTCAATGCTGATTGGCTAAGGCTACCGGCCAACCACTTGACTGGTCCTAGTGGAAGGCCCTAGGTTCCCTGCACACACAAAAGGTGGCCCTTGGAGACATGCCTGAACCAGCACTTTTAAGCCCTGTGGCATTAGAAAAGTTTGTAACTGCCCAGAGTCTATTTCCTAATCTGTGAAATCGGTTGGAAGTAGTACCTCCCCCATATGGTTTGTATTAGGATGGAACACACATGTGAATTAATGCTTGCGAGTTTTGATTCTTTGGCTCGCGTCAGAATTTCTCTACCTCCAACTTTATTGTCTGCACATGTCCCTCACACCTTCAGCTCGCTTAGGAGAGTGTGGAACTACTCTCTTGCCTTTACTTCTCAAATGCTGGGATTACAGGTGTGTGGCCCTCGAAAGTTCAAGTCAACCTAAACTACCCCAGTGGAGATCCCTGACCAAATGTTAGTAATGTTATAACCTGTGTCTTCTCTTTGTGTTTCCCCAGTCCTTAGGAGCTCTCAAACATCGCCCGTACACTGCTTCTGGAAACCATCTCTGGGTTACAAAACAATGAGGGGATGCCATGAAAATATTGGCAGTAGTAAAAGGTTTCTAAACGTACAACAGAATCAAACTAATAAATCTAAGGTGCTTGCCAATTTTGCACCTCAAAACTTGTGGTGGCAAGGGCCTTTACTCCCAGCACTCTGGAGGAGGAGTTCTATGACTACAAGGCCAGCCTGGTCTACATAGCAGTCCTACATCCAGAACAGGCAGGACTAACTCCAACGACCTTGTCTCAAAAGACAAAAACAAAACAAACAAAATAACTTCATGGCACTTCGGTTGGGAACAGATAGTGTGTCATTTGAGCTGCACACACCATCGTGTTATGCAGTGCCAATGAGCTCTGCCTCAAAGTCTACTCAGAGACAAATTATGAATTCTAAAATCTTGGATGTACATAAAAAGTTTCTCCTGCCAGACGGTGGTGGCACATTCCTTTAATCTGAGCATTCAGGAGGCAGAGGCAGGTGGCTCTCTGTGAGTTCAAGGCCAGCCTGGTCTACAGAGTAAACTCCAGGACAGCCAGGGCTACACAGAGAAAAAACAAACAAAAAACAAAAAACAAATAAACAACAAAACAAGCACACCCAGCTTACTAGTATGTAAATTTGTTTTTGTTTTTAATAAATGATAAAATTATATCTGAACAAAAGAGTTGTTTTTAAGTCATTTTCTTTATATTATCTAAATATTAGATTTATATATCCATCTTATACACCTATAAGCACAGGGTCATGTAAAAATTCCTCCCACTAGGGTCTGGAGAGACATCTCACTGGTTAAGAGACTGAGTTCAGTTCCTTGCATCCACACAGGGCAGCTCGCAATTGCCTATGACTCCAGCTGTAGGAGATTTGACACCCTCTTCTGGCTTCTGCAGTCACCTGCATTCAACTGCACATAACACACTCACACACTCAAACTCACATGCACTCACACACACACACACAAAATCACACATTCAAACCCACACACACTCAAAATCACACACACACTCTCACATTCACACTCACATACACCACACTCTCTCACACACATACACACACCATACACACACACACACACAGCTTTCTTGGGCTGGAAATGGTTGTGCACACCTTTATTGCCATCACTAGTGTAGATTTGGCTAGCCTGGTCTACACAGTGAGTTCTGGGTCAGCCTAAGCTACATAGTAAGACTTCTTGTTTAGTAAAAATAATCAAAACAAAACAAAAAACTTTCTTAGGCAAAAGTGGGGCTCAAGTAGAAAAAGTTTAAGAACCCCTGTTCACCATGGTAGAGGCAGGAGGATGGTGAGTTTAAAGTCATCCTCAGCTAGATGAGCCCATACCTCCAAACCAACACACAGGAAAGAAGGCCTGTTCTGGAAAAACACAAAGCCTCAGTATCCTGGGCCTTTCTCAGTCATGTCTGAATCTGTCTCTTCAACACATGGATATAGCCAGGATCTGACCCATTAATGCAATTAATATTCATTCTGCAAGCACTGTACTTGTTCAGTAATAACTTCATGCCAGGTCCAGATCTAGGGAAGTAGATTGAGACAGAATGTGAACACAGTAAATAAAACTCTTCACCTAACCAACCTAACCAGAAGGAATGGATACATTCAAGAGTTCAGCCTGTAGGTGGAGCTGCCAGAAAACAACCGTGCCATTTAGGGGTGAGTGAGATCCTGGGCATCTGAGAAAACACTGGGATTTGGCATTAGTTTGAGTCAGGGAAAGAAAGAACATGACAGGAGTGGCCTTGGCTACAGATAATGGGTTTTGGATTCAGGGTCGACCACCTGAAGTTGGCGTTGGAACTTTGTCTCTAAAAAGAGGAGCAGAGACCAAGGAGGCGCAAGGTGATCTGCAGGAGGACTGCCAAGTTGGACCTGGGCTGGGCCCTGAAGCCATCTCCAATTTCTGATCTTTCTGCACCTCTTCCATGTACATCTGATGGTGCCTCGGAGGCATGAAGGTATGCATTTGAGATTTTATACCATTAACAATCTAATGTTGATGCTGGGTCTAGTGGCACACACCTTTAATACCAACACTCCGGAGGCAGAGGTAGGTGGATCTCTGTTTGTTTAAGGGCAGTTTGGTCTCCAAAGCAAGCCCAGGACAGCCAGGGCTCTGTCATACAGAAAAAAACCCTACCTTAAAAAAGGGGGAACACACACGCACACATGTATATCCACACATATATGTATATATACATATACATAACAAATAAGTAATAAATAATAAATAAAAATAACAAAACCCCAGTGTTGGGCCTGATACGGTGGTGCACAGCTTTAATCTTAGCACTCAGGAGTCAGAGGCAGGTGGATCTCTGTGAATTCTAGGACATCCTGCTGTACATAGCAAGTTCCAGGAGAGCTAAAGTTACACGGTGAAATCTCATCTCAAAACAAAACAAAAAAGCTTTAAATAGGGAAGTCCCCTCGAAGCCACTCTCTGGTGCTGCCTCTAATCTCCAGCTTCACTTCTTTCTTTGTTATGTTTCTCTGTGTAGCTCTGGCTGTCCTAGAACTCTCTGTAGACCAGACTGGCCTACGAACTAGGAGATCCACCTGCCTCTGGCTCCCCCCAGTGCTGGGATTAAAGGCGTGAGCCACCGCCACTCAGGTTGACCAACTTCCTTTTAACCCCCCACACCAGTAAGAAATCGGAGAGTCCCTTCCCAGGTGCCTACGAGCCACCCCCTCCGCGGATCCAAGAATGAGCCCGTCCACTCCCTCTCCCACGTGAATGGGTTACACACACACACACCCGTAGGTGGTCTCTTCCGGAGTTTTCAGGCACTGCAGCAAATGATTTCCTCCTCGGAGGGAAGGCGCTAGATTGTCCCTGGTCCCTGTCGGATTTCCAGGTACCCTGCCCCTTCCCGTTCACTCTGGGTAGTCTCTCTCGTGGGCCAAGCCCCGTCCCCTGCCACGCGTCCCGCGTGGTCTCGCCTGCCCCTCCCCCCTGCGTTGGGTCGCTGTGGCCGCAAGGGGTCCGGCCGGGAAGCGACCGACGAGCCCACTGTGAGGCCTCTGTCGGGGGAGGGGAGCGAGGATTCCTTCCTATCTGACGGTTTCTAGTCTGCTAAAGGAGGCGGTGTCTGGGCTTGGCCTTCGCCCTACTCGCGAGTGAGCGCGGCGGGACAGTCCATTGTGTTGGCCGGAGGGGTAGGGGTGGGCGTGGCGGATACACGTCCTCGCGGAGCTTTCCCAGGCGGACTCCACTGTCATCCCCAGGGGGCTGCGGTGCTGAGTATGAGCGGGGAAGGGGAGAACCCGGCCAGCAAGCCCACGCCTGTGCAGGACGTGCAGGGTGACGGGCGCTGGATGTCTCTGGTGAGTGACCCTGCGAGGTCCCTAGGGTTAGGGACTTGGGGAAGCCGGTGTTTCTAGAGAAGCCCTGCTTCGTGACATCCTCCTCTTCACCTAGGTGGGTAGCAAGGTTTGGGTTGTTTTGGGTTGTTCAGCCTGAGGAAGCAGGGTGGGGCGGGGCCTGGAGCATGCGTGCCATTGACTCTGGCTTTCCCTGCAGCACCATCGATTTGTGGCGGACAGCAAAGACAAGGAACCTGAAGTCGTCTTTATTGGGGACTCCTTGGTTCAGCTAATGCACCAGTGTGAGGTGAGGGTCAACCTGTTTCCTCCTTCCTCGTCCAGGCATGTACCCTCACTGGCACTTAGGCCCAGAACCTAAGCCACAAGATAAGGGGGTACAGAAATGCCCGCGGTAGCTGGAATCTAAGAACCCCGTGTACATGCAACATTCTGCTGAGACTAGTGTATGCCCTGAGTTTGTCGGGTTGGGTTTGTCTGTATCAACTTAAATTGAGGCTTTCCTTCAAGATTGCCTAAGGTGAGGCTTTTTATTGTTTGTTTAAAGTGGAGCACAGCCCCTATTGGGTTTACATGAAGTTGTAATGGCATTACAGAAAGTGAAGGTTGATTGTAATGGTA
This sequence comes from Rhynchomys soricoides, assembly GCA_019843965.1. Lineage (NCBI taxonomy): Eukaryota > Metazoa > Chordata > Mammalia > Rodentia > Muridae > Rhynchomys > Rhynchomys soricoides. The sequence goes on from JADRCH010000201.1 coordinate 672,786, forward strand.
TTCTGCAAAGACTATCAGTAATAAAGTCTCTCTCTAAGACCTTTAGCTACAATCACTTTTTTTCACAATGAGGATCAGTTGTATTGCTCTGTGTATAGTTCTGGTGGACAGGATCTTCATAAAGTGAATGTAACTTCTGTGGGGTTTTGGTTAAAGTGAGACGTTAATAAGTTCCATGATTCAGGATTTGTTAAAGGTGAGATTTAACCAGACCCTTAATAAGACCATAAAGTAAGGCTAATCCATAATGGTATGTAGTTACCGTAGCCTGGATAGACGGTGGTAGCTAGTACTTACGTTCATTTATTAACCCCAGATCTGGCGGGAGCTCTTCTCACCTCTGCACGCACTTAACTTTGGCATTGGTGGTGACAGCACACAGCATGTACTGTGGCGGCTTGAGAATGGGGAGCTAGAACACATCCGGCCCAAGGTAAGTAAGGCCTAGGTGGTGAGCTCACTCTCTTTTTGCCTACCGCTTTACTTTTGTATCACACTTTTGTTCTTTGTGTCACTCTTTCCACAGATTGTGGTGGTCTGGGTGGGCACGAACAACCACAGCCACACAGCAGAACAAGTGACAGGTGGCATCAAAGCCATTGTTCAACTGGTGAACAAGCTGCAGCCCCAGGCACGGGTGGTTGTGCTGGTGAGAGCTTCGGAAGGGTGGCAAAGGAAAAGGGGCAGCGGTCATGGTGGCACATGCCAAGAACCCTGGTACTCTTAAGGGCTGAGGCAGGAGGATGATTGAGATAAGGGTCATTCTGGGCAACATATCAAGACACTGTCTTTTAAAAGTAAAAAAAAATTGTGATTGTGGTGTAGGACCCTCAAGAGGTAATCCACCCGCTATACTTGACACAGTTCTAGATACCTTGGCACAGTGGTCTCCCACGAAGTGTCTGGTAGAAGATTTCCACACTTTAAAAGTGGCTGTGGGCTGGTTGTGGTGGTTGCATGCCTTAAATCCCAGTACTCCAGAGGCAGAGGCAGGCAGATCTCTGTGAGTTCAAAGCCAGGTTTGTACAGTAAAGACAGCCAGGGCTACATAGAGACCCTGTTTACAAACAGTGGCTGGGACAGTTAGCCTGTTGCCCAAGGAATGCTGGGTAATCTGGGTGTTGAAAAATCTCAGAAAGCTGTCAGGTGTTCCTGGATTAAGTTAAGCTTTATCACTTCTAGCTATTTCCACCACTGAAAGAGACCCCTGGCCCAGTGGCATTGTCTTTAATGAGTAATCTCTGTGGAGAGACTGCTACCTGAAAGATTCTTAACTAATGTCCTCCATAGTTTTACAGCAGAGAATTTCCTGGTGGGATGGGAGTGAAAGTGGACAGTTTGGTCTAAAGACGCTTGATCTGACAACTTACCACTGGTGTTCCTCCTCAGGGCCTGCTTCCAAGAGGCCAGCATCCCAACCCACTTCGGGAGAAAAACCGACAGGTAAACGAGCTGGTTCGAGCAGCACTTGCTGGCTACCCCCGAGCCCACTTCTTAGATGCAGACCCTGGCTTTGTGCACTCCGACGGCACCATAAGTCACCATGACATGTATGATTACCTACACCTGAGCCGACTGGGGTACACACCTGTCTGCCGGGCCCTGCACTCCTTGCTTCTTCGTCTCCTGGCCCAAGATCAGGGCCAAGGCATCCCTCTGCCAGAGACAGCACCCTAAGCATCTTTTCTTCCCTTGACATTAAATTCTCCTCCTCCTCCCTTTGTTTCCTGCTTTATGCCTAGGCTTGTCTGAGTACCACCAGCCAGATCCTTGACCCATTCGTTACTTGGAGCATTTCTGTTTGTACCTACAGTAGACATTATGGTTCCTGAAGTCAGTTGAATTTCAGTAGTGTGCTTTGGGCAAATTCTGGTTGAAACCATTATTACCAAGTCAAGTCAGGATCAAGGTCAGTCAGTAATCTCTGCAACAGTATCCAAACGGTATCACATGTCTCACCCCACAGTTGTCCCTTCAGGAGGCTGTCCCAGCTGATACATGCTAACTTCCTGGTGCTCTGGCTTGTTTAGGTGCACCCTGAGACTTTTTACACTCTCCAGAACTTGGTACAAGGAGGAGGTTAAGTCTCAGGTGGACCCCCCTCCTGGCAGCAGTGCTGGCTCAGACCACATGGAGGTTAGTAGGGGCAATCACTGAGGATAGCCTATGGTCCTGAACTGGCCTCATAAGTGCTGCCTCTTGGAATGTTTTGAGTAAAACTGATTCTAGGGCCAGTAGCCATGAACTGCCTTTCTCACAGTGCAGGGTCTCAGTCTGTACTCAAGCTGTTGCCTATTGGATAGGCAGACAGTCCCCAGACTGATAGAGACAGAGATGTCAGCCCAATAGCTAAGAGGATAACGAGGTAATGGCAGTGTGGAACTGCCCCATGCCCACATGGAGATAGGAGCGAGAAACAAGTCAGCAGCCCACACATGTGTTAAACAGCTTTAATCTCGGTCATTGCGGCTTCTCGGCACAGTAAGAAATATTGCACATGATCAACATGTTTTGTTCTGGGAATGGGGACAATGGTAGGGGGAAATCACCTTCTTAGAAAGTACAACCCAAGTTGGGAGGGCAGAGGGTGGGGAGAATCCTCCCCATGCCTGTGGCAAAGTGCAGGAGCCCCCCCCACCCAAACTAACCTGAGTCCAGCCCCTCTGGGGAAAAAGGGGGGGTGCATGAACTCCCCACTACTCCACAGGCAACTTCTCCCTGTGGTCCAAGGCTCATACTACCCTCCAGCATACAGCCCTCACAGGAGCCATTCTGCATAAAGTACAAGTGAAAAGCTCTGAAGGTCACACACTTCAGGTTATATACAAGAGCTCAGTGGAGGGTGTCTGCCCCCGCTGCCCCCCAGCACACAGGGAATATATACAAGGGGAACAGGCCACATTCCGTGCCAAACTGGAAAGGACGAAATGGCTTCCTGGGGAGGAGGTAACTTTACCACTGTCTGGCCCCCAATTCCTGCCATCTATATACTGTCCGTATCCTGAGGGGGTACTGTGGGTCCTGGGGTCTTTTAAAGGGCCCCTCACCTGCCTGCGGCAGCTGTGGAAGGACCAGAGGGAGGAGGTGAGGGTTGGGGAGTCCCCTCCCAGCTAGGCTGTCCAGGCCCAGGCTCTGGAGGTGGAGGCAGTGGTGGGGCAACTTGGGCAGTGCCAGAGTCCGAGCCTGGAGAGGTGGGGTCAGGGCCCCCAGCAGGGCTGGGAGTGGGAACAGGAGTAGCAGCCATGCCAGTAGGGGGTGGTCCAGGGAGGGGAGCTTCAGCCCCAGGGGGCTGCTCTGTGGGAGTGGCTGCCTGCATGATCTTCTGGCGGACTTCTCGGATCTTTAATTGCAGACACACCTTGGATGGGAAGATGTCTGCATAGCGGGCCTGGAAGGCTGCTGTGGCCTGGGCTGGGGACAGAAAGACAGTGAGATATATGTGGGCAAGTGCCCATATGAGTGATTCCCACGATCCAACTTACTGACCTGATGGGAAGAAGCCATGGTCCTGGAAGAGCTGCATGACCAGGGCCCGCCGTTGGTCCAGGGTGCGCCGCAGTGATGAGTAGGGTACCTTCTCATACTCCAGCTCCCCAAGCACATCCTCCGTTTCAGTACCTGCCCAGGCACAGGGAGCTCAGTCAAGGCTGCAGCAGAGACCCCATACGTACTTCCTGCAGCCATGCAGGTGCTCACCCTCTCCCCCACTACACTCATGACATCACCACTCCTGGAAGCCCAGTCTCCTACACCCTGGCACCTGTGCGGTCAAAGGTGAAGATGTCCCCCTCGCACTTGGCACTCTTGGGGGTGTTGGGCTCTGAGCTACAGCTCGAGCGTCTCCTCATCTTGCGCTTGGGTGAGGTGGGGTCCTCAGGCGCCGAGTCCAGGTCTAGTCAAACAAGCAGACTCAGATTTAGCAGAGGTGGCCTCAAGCCTGCCCCCTACCTATTTAGGAGCCAGAGCTGCCTACCCGTGGAATTCTTCCTTTTCTTTCGATAGGAGCCAAGGATAGCCCGAGGCGAGGTGGCCAGAGACTGCAGGGTGGGTGAGGGCAGCACCTCCTCTGGTCTAAACTCAGGCAGCTCAGCAAACCGCTCTTCAAAGTCCACCTCTGACAGGACCCTGCTGGGGGGCCAGCAGGGTCACCTCTTTTGTCTCCGCCTGTAACTGCCCCTTCTCCCACCAGCCCTAGGCACTCCACCAAGATCCCAGCCCCTGCTCACTTGTCCACAGAGTCAAAGGTCTTCTTCAGGGGCGGGGGCCGCACCTTCATCTTCTTGCCGGAACTAGTCGCTTCCTTGCGCTCCGGTGTGTCCCCAGCTGCCCTCCCACTACAGCCCTCACTGCTGCTACTGTTGCTTCCACTGGGGCCTGTGGCTGGAGCTGGGCTGGGAGGAGTGGGAGGCTCCCCACGACTTTCCAGGCCCAGCCCAGGAACTCGCCAGTCTGAAGACGAGCTGGGGAATTTGCTGGCCTGAGGTGGGGACAGGCAAGAACACTGAGCTTAGATGTACTGGGGCTAAAAGAGCCAGACTCAAAGAGTGGGGGTAGGGAAGATCATGAGCCAATAGCCAGAACAAGATGAAGAGAGATGACAAACCCTTGGCCTCTGATGGCCAGTATACCCAGAATGCAGATCTCAAATAGAATGGAATGGGCACAGCAGACAGGCAGGGGATACACGTAGACATGGTGGAAAGAAAAGAACAGTTAAAAAGTGGCAAGAAGAGAGCCCAGCGCTAGAGGAGTCCCACAGCCAGCTAGATACTTACAGTCTCAGGGCCTTTAGTGCCAGGTCGCTCCTCAGCAGGCAGGGGGTGTGGGGGACTGCTCCGGGCAGTGGGAGGCCAGGTCTCTGTGGGGGGTGGAAGGGCTGGGGGTGTAGGCTGCCCCTCAAGCTCTGATTCTGGGGCAGCTGGCTCTCGGGCTACACCAGAGTCCGAAGACTGTCGGGGTGTAGGTCCAGGCCGCCCAGTGGTACCCGATTCAAAAGACCCCACAGGAATGCTGGCAATGGCTGCCTTTACTTTCTGAGGGGCTTTTGGGCTGGGTCGCTGAGCCTTGGGAGCCACTAAGCTGTAGGTCATGGAGCCTGCTGGTAAAGGAAAAGAGCATCTACTGAGCCAGGCTTCCCTGAAGCCCATTCCCTGGATTCCCAAACTGCCCCTGCCCTGACACCTACCTGTGGCACTAGGGAAAGGACTAGTAGGGGCTGGAGTGGCAGTGGCAGAGGCTAGTGGGCCCTTGGGCAGAATGGTAGCAGCAGGTGTGGTGGTGCTAGTGGCTACAGTGTAGACCAGGCTTGGTGGAGCTTGGGAAGGTGGGCCCAGGGGTGCTGAAGTGGGTGCAGGGCTGCCAGGGTAAAATGCTGTTATGACAGGACCTCCAGAGGCTGTACAGGCAGGAGGTAACTGGGGGCTAGGCACAGGTGACACGCCCACCTGGCCAGGGGCCAGCAATGGAGCTTGGCCTGCTAGGAGGAAGACAGAAGGGGCAGGGAACCAAGTTAGAGTCTGGAGCTGTCTCAATCCCATCCCAAGTCCCAAGGCCACCTCTTACCTGAGAGCAGAGGCTGTACAAAGGCAGGACCACTGGGCCCCAGTGATGTGAAGCCCAGAGCTACAGAGCTGGTGGGCCCATATGAGGTCACTGTTCCAGTCTGACTACATGCAGAACTGGTGCCTAGAGGCAGAGTGTGCCCACCTGCTGACTGTACATAGGTGATTCTGCCACAGGAGAGGAAAGGGGAGGAGTGAAGTAAGGTGGGCTGGCCCTACCCCACCTCTGGTCTGGCCTGGATTGAGGTAAGGGTCTTAACTAGACTGACCTTGTGGAAGAGGGCAACAGGACCTTCTGAGGCTGTGATGTGGGTCCTGGCATTGTGGCTGGGCTCAGGGGTGGTACCAGGCCACTAGGTGTGCTCACAGGCACAGGAGTCAGCTGGATAATCTGTGGGTGAAAGTACCCACAGACTAGGGTAAACTATGACCCCAGAGGGCAGGAAGGGCTGAGGCCTAGATTACAGGCCAGGCAAGAGCAGAGATCTCAAAGCCTGAGATAAGCCAGTGAGGAGACTGTGAGAGGAGGAGCATCTAGATGATGAACAGGTACAGAGACATCACCAACGACAGTAGGCTGCACAGAACCAACAGTAGAAAGAGGCACTTGCCCTGAGCATTGCTGAGCCTACCTGTCCTTCTTAGTTCTAACTAAACTGTTAATGTTTCCTTTTCACATCTCTCTCTCTCACTCAAAATACTAGCCCAAGTCCTAAGAAAGCCCGACACTCCGGGCTTTCTCGTTACTGTCTCTAAATGTGCCCAACATTTTCTTTCTTGTATTTTTGAACATTTTTTAAAATGTCTGAGTGTTTTGCCTGCACATATATATATATATGCACTGTGTGTCTGCGGTGCCTGCAGAGGCCAGAAGAGGGCATCTGACCCCTGGAACAGGAGTCACACATGGCTGTGCACCTCCAGGTGGTAATGCGGCACTCTGCAAGAACAGCAAGTACTCTCCCAGTCCCCCATCCCCACCCCTTTACAAACAGTGTCTTCCCTGGTGGACCTCATTACACAGAAAGCCTTAGACCCACGCAGAAGTCCGCTTGCCCACCTCCTGAGTGCTAAACGGGTGTACCACCGTGCCAGCCAACTCATTCTCTACAGACTTCCATTGCTAACCCTCACTCAAAAAGGCACGACCTTCTCTCTTCCCCATCCTGCCCAGACACTACCAGGATTTACAACTTGTTTGCTCTATTGTTTTTCTCTTAACGCTAATAAATGTTGATCCCCACGCTTCAGATAAATATATATAAATGAAAAAGAATCACCAAGTCTCAGAGGAAAAAAATGGAAAAGCAAACAGGAAGGGAAGACGTGACACAGGTAGAATACAAGGACGACACCCAACAGTGGGAGAAGAGGTGAGGCCACTATCAGAGTGCCTTACCTTGCTAGGTTGTTGGGCACCATTTTGGACGGGTACTGAGAAAGGCGGGCTAACCAAGGGCAGTGGCTGACCTGCCCCTCCACCTCGAACTGACATGTTAGGAGCAGCCAAGGGGACTAGCACCTTCCCAGGCAGCAGCTGGGCTGAGCCACCTGAAGGTGTGGCCTGGACAGGAGAAACTGACTGGGCTAGAAGAGGCAACAAAAGAAAAGGTTACAAGACAGCCTAACAGGCTTGTGACCCAAATCCCTATAATGCCCAGCTCAGGCCTCACCTTTAGGGGGTGGGGCTGAGGGTACAGACTGCAGGATAGGGATGCCAGCAGTGGGTGCAGTGGCAGCCAGGACCTTGCCGTTGGTCGAGGTGCCCGGAGGGAGGGTGAAACGGATGCTGGTGGTGGGTGCAGGGCCACTGGGAGCTGCTGCCTTGGTCCCAGGGGCTGGTGCTGGGGCAGATGCCACTTGAAGCTGCTGGGGCAGTGTGGGCAGGATGTACTGCACCTGTGTGATTCCCCCAGCCTTGCCTAGGGCACCTGGCTGCAGGATGCCCAGGGGTACTGGCCCATTGGGGCCACTCCCAGTACTTGTTCCTGAGCCTGCAGGGGTCGCACTGCCTGGGGCTCCCTGGGTAATAAACTGAACAGCAGGCGATGCAGGAGCCCCATAGCCTGGGGTGCCCACCAGCAAGTTGGTGACAGTAGCAGGTGCCTTCCCCACAGTGCCCAATAGGGGTCCAGCTAACAAATGTGGAGCTGGTGAGGTGGCTGCTGCTGACTTCTTATCGGAATATACCAAACTTACACCCAATGGGGAGCCCCCAGGCACCCGAGATCCCGTGCCCATTTCAGTCCTGGCACCTACTGTGTCATTTAAAGATGCCTCAGCTCGGCCAGAGGTGGGAAAGGGCTTAGAGGCAATGGGCACAGGAGTGCTGCTGACAGGCCGTACCACATTGGTAACCATGGTAGCAGCAGGGCGGCACAGAGGGGCTGCTGGAGCCCCATAGGCCAGGGATGGGGCTGGGGCTGAGGGCACTCGTGTACCCTCCCGATCCTCCTTGCCTGGAGGCAGAACCAGTGTAGGCAGAATGTTTCCTCCCCCACTGGGAGGCGCTGCAATGACTGAGGGGCCTGCTGCCTCAAGGCTACCAACACTTTCAGGTCTCTTGCGCTGAAAGGTGGCAGAATCCGTAGAAAGAAACCGAGTAGCCTTGGAAGGTGTGGTTGGGCCCCCAGCTCCAGGGGGTGGGGGCCGCAGTGGCAGCGCTGTGCTGCCCTGACCAGACTCCTGGGTCTTAAAGGTTCCAGAGCCCAGTGAAAAGGAGGTGGAGACTGAGACTGAGGTGGAAGCAGCTGAGGAGGAGGAGGGCGGGGTGAGACCACAGCCTTTGCTGAAGGCTGCAGCTGGATCCGGGGGCCCTGGAGGCTCAGGGTCCAGGGCTGGACGGCAATGGGTAAAGGAGGAGCGGATGACGGGTGAAAACACCTTACGGCCAAAGCCCTGGGTTAAGGAAAGAGAAGCCCAAGTCAGGGAGTGTAGACAGCTGGGCCCCATCCCAGGACTCTGCCTCCTTGTAAGCAGGCCAGCCAAAAGCACCCCCGCCAGCTGAAGGCCAACTCATCCTGGACTTGACCCAATTCTCCCCCTGAGTCAGTGATCCAGGAGCATTCTCTTCTAAGAGTGACAGGACAGCAGCATGTCCCAGCTCCCCCCACGCCTCACCTTATTGCCCTCTGGGTCCTCCCCAGAGCTGTCTCCACTCTCACTGTCAGTCACCCGTTCCTTGCACTTGAGATCAATGTCAGTGGTGCCAAAGCTGTCATCAGCTGATGGAGCAGAGGGAACAGTGTGAGGAAGGGACTGAGTACAGAGTACCCAGGAGGAAACAGTCTAAAATAGACTCTGAGCTCTCGCCTCAGCTCTGTGCTAAGCAGAATAGTGGATGGTGACCATGGTGGCAGCAAAGCAGGACAAAGGGAGCACTGAAGGCTAGTCCTGGGCTCAGGGTTATGTGCTCCAACCAACAAAGGACCTGAAACGTACACTAGGAAGAGCATCTAGTGCTCTGCTAATGACATCCACATCCTTGGGTTTCCTGCATGGCTGGGAGCTTCCTTGGCTGAAGTATAATTGACAGTATGTAGTCATAAACATGGGAAACAATGAACTACAGGAGCCCAGGGACCTGGATTCCAGCTACCCCCTGAGCCTTTGGGTACAGGGCCCCACCAGGATTGTCAGCCACCCTACTCACCAATGACATCATCATCCCCTTCTTCCTCACAGATGACCATCCGCTCCTCATCACTGGTCATGTCCTCACTGGCTGCACGCTGGGAACGAGAGGCTCGGGAGGGCAACAGTGGAGGTCGCCCACTAGTGGCCAAGGTACCTCCTTCACCAGGAGCTGCAAAAGATCCTGGAGTGCCATACTGGGGGGAAGGCTTTGGGCCAGCGTATGATGTGGGGCCAGAAACCATCTGTGGGACAGGTGGCAGGGAGAGTTTAGGTGGGTCTGCTGCCCTATGCAGCCCTCCCTGCCCCACCACCCTGGTGACCTGAGCCTCGAACCTGGGTCAGTTCTTGCAGTGCTTGGCTGTCTACTTCCCCACCATCAAGACTGTGCACCCCACTGTGGGAGAAGGCTCTGGGTCGGGCTGAGCCAGGTCCCCCAACTGCATGTAGCCGTTCTGCTCCACAGGGGCCACTCCCTGGAGCCTTGGTGTCCGAGCTCAAGAGTGTCTGGGCGGCAACGGACAGGAGCTCAGAAGACACTGTAAAGCAGAAGGCGCCTAAGCTGTAACAGTCGGAAGGAAGCCTCCAACAAGCACCTGAACTGGCACAAGCTTCCGCAGGTGTCTCTAGGTCTGAACAGACAGACAGGAGCTCCTCAGCCACTTGGTAGAAGTGAGACACCAGTCTCCAGACCAACATGTCCTTCCCCCAAGCTCCTGTCCTGTGGGCCTGCAGGGAGCAAGCCCATTCCCAGAAGCAGACATTCTGAGTATGCAAAGCCTGGACACGGGTCCGTGAGGCTGGTTAGTTAACCGCTGGCCTGTCTGTGCCTTGATGTTCCTGGATGGGAGAAGCAGGAAGATCCCCACTTCCGTAGAAAGCCATATCCACAGTATTATATACCCCCAAAGTACCCCAAAACTCCTAGAGGCAGCCAGCCGATCCAGGGCAGAGTGAATGGCAGTGGCTCTGTCATCTTGGGGAGCCAACCAAGGTAGGGTTTAAATCATGGCTATGATGCTTATTAGCCTATGACTTTAATCAAGTAACTTGGCCTCTCTGAGGCTACTTCCTCACTGGAAAAGGGATCTGATTTCTGAGTATGTAGTAAATGCTCCAAAGCAAATGGCAGCAGGCAACTTGTATTTGGGTCTCTTATCTTCGTCTCCCTGGCTCATTCATATAAATCAACTGCCATTTCTTGTGTGGATGAGTCCTCAAAGGCAATGAAGAAGAGAAATTGCTCAGGCAGGGGTTGAGCAAGCAAGGGGAAGGCTGGCAGCCCTCAAGGGGAGGTGGCAGGGGGAGAGCCAAGGAGCTGACTAACCCCCAGGGGCAGCAGCAGTTCCCGTCTCCGACATGCTCCGTTCCCGCGTCTCCTTGTGCCCTCCTGCCAGACCCAGGCTCGCAGGCTTGGCCTCTGAGCTGGACTTCTTTCGGTCCTTGTTGCACCACTTCCAATCTGGGTGGGCCTTGAAGTGGGCCTCTTTCACCTGGCAGGAAAGGGCAGGGCAACCCTTCACTCATCACCCCACCAGAGAACACTGGGAAGAACCAAGGAGAGGAAAAATTACCTGAAAGGCCAGATCGTGGTATTTCTGCTTCTCCTTGGGCCCCAGGGCATACCACCACTCTCCCAGGATCTTGCTGACAGTTCGGTTGTCCTGGTTGGGGTGCCGCTGGTGGACCAAAGCCCGGTGCCGCTTGCTGAAGATCATGAAGGCATTCATAGGCCGACGGATATGGTCCTTCTCCCGCTGCAGTTAACACAGCCCAGAAGACAGTTAGGACTGGGTTTGGGGCTGGCTTGGGTGGCCACAACAAGGCAAAGCTTAGGTATAAAAAGAGCACCTTGTTAGGACTTCGTCCATCCTTCTCAGAAGATGAGTCTCGTTCCTTGGGCAAGGCACTCAGAGACTGGGTGCGGCGCTTTCCGGGTGGCAGAGGCAGCTGAATCTCAGGAGACATGATTGAGAGGAAGCTGTGGGGACCATCAGGAATAATGAAGAGCAGGAGTCTGATTGTGCATCCCTGCCCCCAGCTGCCCCAGCCTATGCCAGACCCTGGAGGACTCACGCATCATCATGATCACTCTCTGTCTCGCTGTCCAGCCGGGGCTCTCCTGGAGGGCCAGGAGCCTCCTCCTCAGTGGTGGGGGGGAGACTTTTACCAGGATCCACACCACCCAAAGTGAGCGGAGGTCCAGGGCCTGGGCTCTCAGGGCATGTTGCTCCAGGGGGCCGCCCAGGGTCAGCACCCCCTGTCCCTCCTGGTGGCTGCTCATGAGCAACAGCAGCTGATTCAGCAGGTTCTAGGATCAGAGCAGTCAATCAGAGGACTCCTGGGCTACCTGGACCCCCATCCCCAAACATTCCCATAGTCCCTACCCCTTACCTTTGCTCTGGTTGGAGGCCACAGGGTGGCTGGCAGGTTGCTGGGCCTCACTAGGCTGCACAGAGGGGTCAGGCTGGCTGGGTGCCAGGAAGGGGACTAAGGAGTGCCAGGGGAACACAGCCACAGAACGAGGTTCGACATTTGTCCACACTGTAGGAAGGAGCCATGTGAGCTGGGCACCAGGAGAGCTTGGCCCTGATCTACACAAGTCAAGCTCCTCATCCCCAACCTGTGTCAAGTGGCTCCACCCACTCTTTAAAACCACCCTCCCAACCCCTGGGCCTTTTCAGGTGGTCAGTAACAAGTCATTTAGGAAAAGAAAAAACAAAAAACCCTAAAAGACCTCCAGATTTATTTAAAGAATGCAAGCAAGCACTGCTGGAAAGAGAAATAGTACTCATGTCCCACTCCTCCCTCCCAACCTCCAACAGCCCTGCCACCAGGGACCAAGTCAGAGGAACTGGCTCTTGCCACAAACCAGGTCACTCTCAGCTGCCATCCCCACTCTGGTGTCCTAAGACCTTTGCAAGGCTGGACAATCCTCCCAACAACCGTGTCATCACATTCGCAGCAACTACGCTGCCATCTGACACAGCCTCACCTTGGCCTCATACTCCTCCTTTCTACTCCTGAGGATAATGGCTCTACTTCCCCTCCATGTCTCTACTCATTTCTAGGCCCTGGAATCTCAAACAGCCCCAGAGTAACAACCTCCTTGCCTTTCCCCCCCACACACACACCCAGTCTCCAGAGAGCCAGAGCTGCCCCCTCCTGGGTGTGGGTCCAGGTGGCTCTCCTCGTTGTCTCCTAAACAGACCCCAATGCCCAGGAAGAAGCTTCCCTAACCGTAAACCACTGGGCTTATCTCATGCCCAGTGTCCAGTCTGCTTGCCCAGAAAGATGGGAGGGTGTGGTAAACTCCTCAGAAGATGGAGCAGAGGGACAATGGGACAGAATTGTCACAAGCTGTCCAGAGAAAGCTAAAGTACCAGGTGTTTTCCTTGAGGTGATGGACAGGAAGATAATTCCCTCATCAGTGGACTTTTGGAAGGTTCAACATTCAGGCCCAGCTGCACCTGAGAACTGGTTGGGAAAGTGGGTAATCCCTGAGTTGGGACCACGCCTGCTAGAACTGAGGAGCAAACCAGGCTATCAGTGAGCTTCCCCACATTGGCAGGCCGCAGGCTTCAGGGGAAGTGGAACCAGCAGAGGAGAGAGGCCCCTGCTCAGGGGGAAGAGGGAAAGAGGGAACCGCCCTATCTCCGAGATCCATCATTCCCTAACTCCCCCTGCTCCAGAGCATCCTGACCCGAGGTGACCTCACCCTAATACTTCCTGAAATCTAATTTGAGGGAGCACTGTATGAAGAACTGGCCTCAAGACCTGATTCTGAGGGACTGACAAAAGAAAGGAGCCCTAAAGGAGAGAGAGAAGAGGGAAATAGGGAAACAAAACTGGAAGGCACTCAAGATTCCTTAGCAGCCGAGCCCCCACCCTTAAGGCCCCCAAAGCCAGCTAGAGACTCCAACCCCAAGACAGCCTACAAGGCCCTGGATGTGTTTATACGTCCACAAAGATCTTTCTCATCAAGACATCCTAGCTTTCTTGGAAATGGGAAGAGGAGTGGAGAGGCCAAGCAGACAATGGGGTAAGTTCTACCCTCATCCTAGCGTATTACTTCCAGGTGTTCCTCTCTCCCACCTTCCCAGCAGATTACACCATAAATACTGCTGCCCATAGTCCGTTCTGAGCCAACAGTGCTCCCTCACCCCGGAAATCTGTCCATAGACCACTACTGTAGACCACTACTGTAAGCCCCCTCCCTGTCCTCATTCCACATCTTCCACCAGCAGGTCTCAGTCTATTCCTCCAAACCCTGTTACTCTGTAGCCCTTACCACCAATCAGAATGGATCTGTTCCACCCCGTCACTTAAGCACCACACCTGTCTCCATGTACGCCCCACTCCTCACTCCCACCGCTTGGCTACACTCACACCTGCCATCACTAACCACTTGGCCCGGCTAGACTCTAAACTTTCTCACAGCCATCCCTTTACTCTTCCTCTACCGTGCAGGTGCTATATCCCATCACTGATACTCCGCACTTCGCACCCCGACACCTTGACCCCTGCAGTCCCAGAGCCAGACGCTACTGACCGAACATGCCGAGGCCACGAGAGGCCGCACCAGACGCGGGTATCAGGGGCCTGTGGGCCGAGTACATGGTCCGGAGCAGCGGGAACCCGACAGGGGATCGCACCTCCTCAGCGGTCGACACCGCTCTGCCCGTAACCCGTTCCTTAGCCGTCGCCGCTCCGGCCCGGGGGGAGCGGGAGGCCGTCGCCGCATGCCCCCCCCCCGCAGCCCCCTCCGGCCGCCCCACGCGGGGGTCTCCGCCGGGCGCGCCTGCGCAAAGCGCCGCCTGCCTCCCGCCACCCAGGGGGCGGGGGAGGTCAGCGCGAGCCGGCCCCGCCCCGCCCCCCGGCGCGCGCGGGGGCCGTCACGGGGCGCGCGGCTCGGGGGCCATCGGCGCCGCCCCCTCCCTTTCCCTCCTCCCTCGCAGAGTCCGGCAGGCGGGGAAGGCGAGGCGGGGCGGGGCGCGGCGCGCGTGCGCGGGGGCGGCCCCCTCCCTTCTCCGCTGGCTCGCTTGCTACCTCCCTCCCTCCCTCGAAGCTCCGGCGGGTAACGGCTCTGGCCCCGCGCGCCCCGCAGTCAGAGCCGCCGCCCCGCCTTCCCGGGCCCTGGGCCGGCGGCTGGACACCAGGTCGACCTCGGGTCCCCGGCGGATAGACGGACTAGCGTGCTAGCGTCCGTGCGCTCCAAGCGAGCCCCGCGCCGAACCACCGCCGCCTCCCCGCCCCGCCACTACTACGCGCTCCCCTCCCCCCGCAGCGCTCCCCCCGCCCCTTCCCCGCTTCCCCCGCGGCCTTCCGCGCAAGCCCTGCCCCCTGCGCTTAAGCCTATTGGCTGCTGTCGCCGCGCGCGGGTCAGGCCCCGCCGCGCCCGCCCCCATTGGCCGCCCCGAGGGAACGTCAGTCATATGCAAATAAGGACGGGGCGGGGCAGACTACGGTTGGCTCCAAGCCGGCCGGGGGCGGGCCCGCAGTAGGGTTGCAGGGAGGGCGCACTGCAGCAAAGGCAGCAAGCCAGGGGGGCGGTTCAGGGTGCTGCGCTGCAGAGGCCCGAAGTTGAGTGTCTTGCTGTGTCCAGTGCGCGCGAGGAACACGCTCACTTGTGGTGTGGCCGACCTGGCACACAGGGTCTTGCTGGGAGGACCAACGGTGAAGAGTTGGACAAATCAGCCCTGAGCCCTAACTCAAGTACACAGGCGCGCGCACACTCCTCACAGATATATTTCCATGCCACACCCATTGTCGCTTACCTCTACGGGCACTGCCCGCTCTGTCTTACACCCATACTGTCACATGCGAAGTCATACTTCACACACCTGCTGGCACAGATGTACTACCTCAAAAGTACACACAATCCTTAACTCCCTACCGGACATTGCTTTATATTCCTCACCAAAATGTACATGCCTTAGTAACACCAAACTTCTAGCAGCCCTCATGAATTAGGCCAGCCTCAGCAGACATTGTCCACTATGCCCACACTCACTCTCACACGGCCTTCCTAAGCACCCACTCAATATTCCCACAGCGGACACAACTCACAGACACCATCACACTGACCCCACACTCCAGGGCACCGCCTTCCTCTATACCCAAGCCCATCAGGTACCAGAACCCTATGGTCTTCCACCATCGTCCCATTGTAAAGCTACCAGGCACTCTGGGCCTGCCATTTAGCAGTGTGAGGCACTGAGTAACACCACTTCTCACCCTCTATTGCCCACAGAAAAAGGACCAGGAGAAAGAAAGGGAGCTAACGCTGGAGCAGGCCTATAGTGGAAGCTTGTATATGTTATCTGTTCACTGATGTTTCACAGCCACCTAGGGAGGGAGATCAGCCTTATGCCCAGTGTTTAAGTGAGAAGATGAAGTTCAAAGAGACTAAATAAATTATGCATGACCACATAGCCAGGGCTTTAAGGACTCAAGACTCCAGTTCAAGTGCTCATCATTACTCAAGGTGGACACAAGCAGGGAATTCCAAAAAGCCCAGAAACAAGATCAATGATAATGTGGTACAGAAAGCAAGTAGCACCCAGGACAGGGGTCTCCCCCAGGAGAAGCAGAGGCCTGGGTTCACAACTGGACAGGTAAGAGTCATACAAGGTCAGGTGGATCAAGAGCAGGCAACCCTCCTTTTGATCCCAACTTGATCCCAAGGGGACAGGAAGGTCTGTAACCCTCTGACCTCCAGTGGGCCAGTCACTTGGCTGACAGCCCAGAGGGGCTACCAAAGGGACTATTAGGTGACTGCCCCCTCCTCTTTATGCAACCCCAGACTCTGCCCCTCCATTACCTCACTGCCCTAGGGACTGCAATAAGAGGCTGAAATCAATGTGGCCCACTATCTCCCCACTGAGGCCCCCTCCTCTCCCCAACTGTGAGTCTTAGTGAGTCACCTACTGACAAGTTAACCCCTTCCCCACTGCATTGTAGCCCAGGGACAGAGCTCAGAGAAGGCTGACTTTCCTGCTTCTGTTGGGTGAGAAAAAGCCAAGCACAGCACAACAGGAAAAGAGGGCCTCACATCTGGGAAGATTGCACATCTGGTGGAACACACAGTACCCATGGAAAAAGGATAGGAAGAGGCCCTTTTCAGGGCAGGGTACAACCAAGTGGGGGCCCTGCCTGGCAGGGAGGGGCTGGAATCCGGGCGGGAAGGGCCCCCCTGCCCTGGGCACTGGGCCAGCCCTATACTTAGCTTCTATTGTTCAGAGTGGAAGAACCCTGGGTGGGGGTGGATTACGAGTGAAAGGGAAAGAGCAGATCCTATTCCCCAAACAGCTCCCCCTCTCCAGTCATACCCAACCCTAACTGGGGCCTCCCAAGTTGGAAAGGGCTGAGGGTTTCCCTAAACCAGGGCCCCAGCCCTAAGAGAGGAGGTACACAGACATCCTTCACTCGCCAGCCATCCTTCACTCGCCGCAGGTACTGGGCAGGGCTATGATGGGAGCCACCCTCTGCAACACTCTCATCAACTCTACAAAAGCTTTAGCCCAAAACGAAGTAGCTCCCAACAAAACACACTATCCTGGCCTGGGGACAGAGAGCCCAGACACATCAACAGCCACCTGGGGTGGTGCAGGCCAGGACCTGCCCTGACGCCCGGGGCAAGCAGCCAGGGATGCTGACAGATCCAGGGACAGGCCGACTCCGAACTCATGGCCCCAATTATTGAGCCCGCGAGGCACCGCGCCCTCGCCAGCCGCCCTTGGCTGCTCCCCACCCCGGTCCGGGCTGGGCTCACCACCCCGGTGTCCCCAGCTCCCCTCACCCGCTCTCAACATACACACCCACCTACCCACCCACCCATCCCAAGAGGCGTCGGCGACGGCCAGGGTTGCCTGGGGAACAAGCCTAGGATTGGGCTGGCAAGGCTCCACAGGGATGGGGGGCTAAAAATAGCGTCAGGGTGAGTCAGTGTGAGCCAAGCTAGGGTAGGCTGGGAGAGAAAGGGGAAACGAGAGAGGAGAAAAGTAGGGGGGAGGGGTCTCCAGGGATTGGGAGATGAGGAGGTTGCAGGTGGAGAGTGGGATAGGGGCTTGGGGATGGAAAGGTGCTAGAACGGAGAGTGGTTGTGTGCAGGCTCCCGGGCTGGGAGGGCTAGTCGGCGCGAACAGATGAAGGCGCCACAGCCCGGCGGAGGAGGGGGCGCCGCCCTGCGTTCTCCTCCTCTTTGAGCGCTCACGAGATTTTCCACTAGCTGCCTGGCCCCCAGCCAGTCCCCGGCAGGCCCTACAAAGCCGCTTTGTGCTTGGAAGGCGGGCGAGTGCCCGGCCGGCCTGACACCCACGCGGGCCGCGACGGGGCGCGGGCCAGCTGGCACCCATTCTGTCTGGGATGGGGGTGGGGGGAGCACCCAGCCGGAGGACCTGGCCACGTAAGGGTTAACCACACTGAGGGGCGGGGGTGGGGTGGAGAGGGGAGCCTCTGCCAATCGGAGGTCGGAAGGTGCGACAGTAACCAATAGAAAGGACAGAGACCTGCTGCTGGGGTGGTGGCGGTGGTAATCTACCCCCAAGGGTGCGCGGGAACCCGCACCCATAGGTGCAGACAGGTTTGGGCGCGGCCTGTCTGTGTCCACAAAGCCCCAGGTGCACATTTTCCTGTCTTTTTCGGGTGCAACCGGCTTGGAGGCGGGGGAAACATTTTGCTTTCAGGAGATGCCGCAGCCGACATCTGAACCCAAGCCTGCCCGACTCCAGTTTTTCAGCCGAAATAGAGACTGGGGTTTCCTACCCGCGCCCTCGTGCGGAGCGGGAACCAGGGACGAAGTGCGGGCGGAGGAGGCGGCGCGCCGGGCTAGGGTCCAGCCGCCTGCGGTGCAGCCGCTGCCGCCGGTGGTAATGGGAGCCAGACGCCGTCGCCGCCGCTAATGCGCCTCCCTCCCGGCCACTAATGGAGCCATTAATGCCGGGGCGCCAGGGTCTCCGGGATGCAAGCCTCCCCCTTGATGCGCATGTATGAGAGTACTGCCCCACCGCCAGCTGCCACAAGGAGGCAGCCTGACCCCTCTCAGTTGTCGGGTGCCAGAGACTGTTGAGCTTTGGAGTTTGGGGTCTCTTACCTAGATTCCTACAGGCTCGGGAAAGTTCCTTATCTCCCCCAAGTAACGCTCTTCCCAAGAATCTTCCTGTCTCAGATAATCTACTGAGATCTGATCCTTAAGAGCCAACCTTCCCTTCACCTGCTCTAAACTGTTTCTAAGTTTTACAATCGCCCCAACTTTTCAGCCTTGCTCTCAAGCCCAACCTGGTTAGGCTTCTCCATTACATCCATCCTCTAAGTCTGGAGTCTAGAGATGGATAGCTCTAGCTCTGGCTAGCTACGGAGAGTTCATGCACTAGCATCCTTTCATCCTCGCCCCTGACCTCGGTTTACTCCTCATACGTCAGCTCATTTGTTACCTCTAATGAAAACCCTACCTGAACTTTCAGGTCTACAAGAACCAGAGTTGTCCCGACCTCTGGCTTCCTCTGCTACAATAACTCTTGGCTCTTCTTGTCCCATCCTGTATTTACCTTTTCCACTCACTTGCCTCAGGACTGCTCAGCCCTGCAGCTGGCAGAAAGATGAACTGGAATCGATACCAGTTCACTGTTGGAGAGAAAGTGGACACTCTGGTGGGAAGAACCTGAGTTCCACAGGGAGTCAGGTCCCACCCCTTCAGCCCCTCTCTAGGACTCTTTTCCACACTGATTATGGCATAGTGAGATATCTGGTCTTTTGAGCTAACACCAAATGTGTCCCCTGGAAGACTGGGGTCAGGGTGTTTGGGGTCATGCCCTCTAGAAAGTAGGAGGGTGAGTATGAGACCTGCTTTCCTGCCACCCACTCTAGTCGGATCTCCTAGCTTTGCCCACATCCCCCCATCTTCCTGCCAGTGGGGAACAGGTGTACGGTGGGTGGATGGACAAGCTAGACCACTGACATTTTTCAGCAGGCTACAGGGGCAATAACAAACTTCATTTGTAAAGGACCAAGAGGGAACCCCCAGGCCTGGACAACCTCCCTACACTCTAAGAAAGATATGGGGAAGTGGGTGGGGATGGCTCAGCAGGTAAAGGCGTTTGTTGTACAAGCAACCAGAATTAAATTCCTAGAACCTGCATAAATGTGCAAGGAGAGAACTGACTCCACAAAACTGTCTTCTGCTTCACTCATACACTAATAATTTTAAAAAGGGAAAGGGAAGGAGGCTTAGTGTTTGGCCACTGCCCAATAGTTTAAAAAGATTAAAGAACCTGGACCAGTGAGATGACTCAGCGGGTAAAGTAACTTGCTGCCAAGCCTTGCTACCAGTGTTCGATTCCCATTGCCCACATGATAAAGATGAAAGGGCTGAACTGACTCCAGCAAGTTGTCCTAATTTTCACAAATTCACCGTGGCACACACTGGTTCACACACACATACACATTCTCTCACACTCTCTCAAATATGTGAACATGGAGAGAGAGAGACAGACAGACAGAGGGGGGGGCACAGAGTAAGGGTATGAAGCTGGGACAGAGGCAGCAAGAATAAATAATGTGAGAGAACTGAACATGGCAGCATACATCTGTGATCCCAGCACTGGAGAGGCTGACACAGGAGGACTACCCTAAGATCAAGATCAGTCTGGCCTACAAATAAGACCTGGTCTCAAAAATGAATAAGTATGGAAAAAGCCCTGGGTTCAATCCCCAGTACCTTGTAAAGTGGACATGCTCAGAATCCCCCTTGGGAGGCAGAGGCAGGGGAATCTATAAGTTTGTGTCCACAGAGAAACCCTGATCAAAAAAAAAAAAAACCACACACAAAAAACAAAAAACCAAACAACAAGACTTCAAGGGCCAGCAAGGGCTATATGAAACCTTGCCTCAGAAAAGCAGCAACAGCAAAGTTAAACGAAAAAATAGGAGAGGGAGAACCAGGGGAGGCCTCAGCAGACGCAGGACCCCCTCAGTTGGGAGCCAGGCCTCAGCAGACGCAGGACCCCCTCGATTGGGAGCCAAGACAGAAGAAGCTAGGCTGGAAGCTTCACAAAGGCTGAAGCCCAAGTAAGGACAAAACCGTAAAGGTATTATACCTAGCCAGTCCTGAGACAGACAGGTAGAGGTCAGAGGCCTAGGGAATGATTCAAAGATCCAGAGCCCAGGGGAAAGATGGATATACCTAGTGGTTGGGAGAGAGAGAGAGAGAGAGAGAGAGAGAGAGAGAGAGAGAGAAGACAATTGGACAGAGGCCCAGGAGGGGCCATAGTGTCAACACTGCAAAGCCATACAGGAAGCTGGGAGCTGGCAAGGAGGCCATGCCAGCAATGGAACTGAGACATCTGGCCTCCTGGGTGGGGACTACAGGTTGGTATTGGGGGGTGTTCCTTTCCTGGGGAACAGGCGGGAAGAGTCAAAGGGAGGTGGCAATGGCAGCTGGCTGGCCATGCCATGATCAGAATGCAGGGAATGCCGGCAGCCTGCCCCAGCATGTCCCCCAGAGGAAGCAAATGCCTAGGGCTGGGGGTGGGGGTGGAAGGGAACAGGAGCAGGCTGGCTGTCCTGGCCCACCCCCTCACACCTGCTGCCCTCTGATAGAAGGTCAGGCCCTGACATGGAAGGGCAAAAGGGGCCAGGACTATGACCCTTTTATGCCACTAGACATGGTTAGCCCTACTTGAACTTTGGAGGCAGTAGGCCTCCAGGCACCTGCCACCCAGAGGCTAGGGAGGCCTCTGGGAGGAAAATGAAAGGCTGCCTGCCTGCAACCCTGAGGGCAGCTCAGATGCCTCAGTATGGGCGTAGTCAGGGAGTCACTGTTGAGAGCCGCCAGGACAGGCACTGGACAAGTTCTAACAACCAGGTGGCCTCCAGCAAAGGCCTCCCTTTCCTGAACCTTAGCTCTACATCTGAACAGCAGGGCTAGGAATCCTTGTTGTACAGTATCAGATGGATTTGATGAGATGGCCCCTAGCCTGGGGCTAGGCACATAGTATGTGATCAATAAAGGGTCATTTTAATCACAGCTGCTATCATCATCATCATTACACTGATAGTGCTTAAATGCCTGGTATGTGGAGCCAGATAGTCTGTGTTTAAATACTGGCTCTCTCTCTTCTTACCTAGGTAACCTTAGGTAAGTGACTTAGGTAAGTGACTCTCTGAGCTGCAGACTCCTCCAGTATGTCCTGGAGCACTGGGAGGGTCCTGAGGGAATACTCAGTGGGGCTCACAGACATGGTATGCCAAAGATAGCACTGCTGGTGCCCAATAAGGTGTTCCAACGGGAATTCTTGGTAGTGAGTCTTACCATCTGGAAGCTGGAAGACCTGGGTAAGGCACAGGTGTGCCTTCCCTGCTGGGTGACATCAGGGCCTTCTTCTAGTCAAGGCCTCAGTTTTCCTCATCTGGACATGACAGGAGCCCCTTCTAGGCCTGTCCTAGCAGGCTACTGCATTACCTGCAAGTGGTAATGCTGCCCAGCCTGCCCACCCTACCCACCCAGCTGTGGAGTACATGTATGTCAAGAGATGCATAGGTAAGCGGCAGAGGCTGTGGGCATTGAAGAAATAGGTACTCAGAGGGTAGCTAGAGACCTTCCCCTGCAGTTTACAGATCTGCCTAAGTGGAAATCCCTGCTATGCATCCTTCAGAAAACAGTCTGGGTCAACTACAGTAACGAATGCTAAGTGTGCTGAGGAGAAGGCTGAAGCACACAGCTCATAACCTCAGTAAATGAGCACAGGGAACAGACACAGCCCATGTCCCTGTGCCCTGGCTCTGGAGAGAGGCCTACTATGATGGTGCTTTGTTAAGGGCAAGACCTGGCTCCTTTGTCAAGTGGGCTCCACCCTGAGCCTAAGTCACACCAACCCCTACCCACAAGCACAAACCAGACTCCTTCCTTTACCGTCTCCTCTGCTCTCAAGGCTTGAGCCCTCCTCCCTCCATAGTGCTGCTATGGTCTCATCTCAAAACCTATGACGACCCTCCACTGTCCTCAGGGTAATGTTCCCAAGTCCTGTGAGGTCTAACTCTTGCTCACCAATCCAGCCGCACAGCCCAACAACCCCCTACTTTCCAGGGGCCTTGATTTTGCAGTGTCTAGTCTTCTAATTATCTGCTTCAACCTCGATGCCTTTGTACGCGCTCTCCCCTCTGTCCACCTGCCTTGCCTCACTCACCTAGATGGCCATCAAGCAGCAGCGCACAAGCCCCGGGCCCTTTCTCCAAGCCCCTCCTGATTTTTCTGACTGGATCAGCATCTTCTCAAAACAGCCATGGTTTCCAGAGCACTGACCATCCACTTTACATTGCCACTGTTCACAGACAGCTGTCTACTGCACCCTGTCCTGAGGATAGCCAAGCTAGATTCACAGCTGGAGGAGCGCCCAGTACCCACCCTCCAACCCTGGCCTTTCACACATGAGAAAAGGGCCTGTCAAGAGTCTCAATCTCCCCATTTTTTACTAAGCACCAGAGCCAACCTGGCCTCAGTTTCTTCCAAGCAAACACATTCCTGACACCCACCTATCAGTGATGTAGACAAAATGAGCTAACATTTGAAAGTGTTGGCTCGGGGTGTGTAGTTGATTGCAGTGTTAAGGGCTGGGTGTGAAATGTGGTAAGATAACCCTGAGCCATGCTTATCTTTTTGGAGGCCCAGTCCTCCAAGGCCCAGTCATGACTACCACTCTGTGCCTCTATCAGCCCCACAGGGGCCTGTCTTGGGGAGTGTGTTCTCAACAGAGCCTTGCTGACGATCCCCAACAAGCACCATGTGATAATGCCACTCGAAGTCTGAAGAGTCCCTTGCCTGGCATGTGGGGCTCTACTGAATCTGCCAGGAGAAGACCAACCTCTCCCATAGCCCTCCTAGGACAGGCAGCTCATCACCCTTGAAAGCCCAGCTCAGATGGCAGCCCAGCCACCTACCCTCTTACCTGTTCCGGGCCTGCCCATGATGACTTCCTTCTTGGGGGCAGGGTGGCTGGGATAGCTGCTCGGCACTAGAACTGGCAACAGGGCAGCAGGTGAAGGGTGAAAGGCCACGGGCTGGAAGGGTGAAGAAGCCAGGCCCAAGGTGGGCATCGGCTGGGCCACAGCAGTCGGTGCGGCTGGAGGCACAGTGATGGGCACGGGGGCAGGCAGAGGTGGAGGCAGGCCAGGTTTCCCACTGGCCACCCCAGGGGGCACTGGGGTCTCACGGCAACCCCGCCCAGGCCCCCCAGCCCGTGCCTCACCAGCAGCGCCCACCTCTCCAGGGAATTTGGAGGGCAGTGGCACATCAGGGTTTCGGACAATGACAGGCGAGTCCCGCTGCACGGCAGGTACCCTTCGCACAGAGGGCCCTGGATCTGAGGTGAGTCCAGCAGGTGGGGGCAACAGCAGCAATGGTGAAGGCTGGCGGGAGCGAGAGAAGGGCACGGCAGGTGACACAGCTCTGAAGCCAGCCGGTGTGGAGGGGGTAGGTGTGTGGGACACTGAGTCCACTCCAGAGTCTAAGCTGTCACTCTTAGGGAAGTCTGGAGCGGCTCCCCCACCTCCTGCTCCAGAGGCCCCCAATGTCCCTGGATGGGGCAGCAGTTCTGTCTTCCTCCGCCCAGGGCTAATGGGCACAGTAAAAGTTAGGTTGGTCTGGAAGGTAGGTAGGATGCCAGAGGAATGACGCTCACGAGGGGCAGGTGGTGGTGGATGGGGGCCCAGGTCTGGTGGTGTCAGCACGCCTGCCTTAGGGGTGCTGGCGCTCAGGTGGCGGCTGCGAACAGCAGTGCGCTGGATGACAGGTGAGGCATTGATGGGGCTGAAGTTGGCAGGGCGAAAGCCGAAGAGCGGTGAGGGTGAGGGTGATGGGGCTGGGGAGAAGGGTGACTGTGTGGAGACCGGCGAGAAGGAGGGCGTGCCCGAGCGGGAGCTGCCCAGTGACACCAACATCACAGCCGCCTCACACTCATCAAACTCGAAGCGGGACAGGTCAGCAGGCGCCACCAGGCGTGGGCGGGAGTCTCCCCGGGCTGCCACACTGCTGGCCTCACTGTCCCTCGAAGTCTCATCGCCCCAGTCAAACTCAGTGCTTCCTTCACGGGCTGCCACACCAGCAGGCCGCCCAGTCCCACCTGGCCCACTGTCTGCCAGGCCCTCCATCTCTTTGGTTCTCATGGACAGGTGGCGGGAACAGTACCCCCGCCGCTGGGACTCCTTCATGCAGCCATCCCGAGAGCACAGCCGGCGCCACTGCTTGCCATTGAACTTCTTCCGGATGCCGTTGGGCGTGCAGACCACATCGCCCTTCTTGTACTTCTGCTGGGCAGCTGTCAATGGTGTGCGAGCACGGGCTGCTGGGGTGGCTCCCTTCTCCAGTGAGGCCACACTGCTACTGCGGCTGCCACCCTGGCTCCCTTCCTGGCAGGGCGAAGGCTGCTCACTAGGTCGGCCAGGGCCACCAAAGGCTGGGGACTTCGGGGGTGGTGACAGGAGCTGGGGTGGAGGCAGTGGGAGCAGGACTGGGGTGCCCAGGGATGGTGGGTGCTTCTCTTCACCCTCCTCACAGTGAGTCCCCAGGTTGCCACCAAAGCTGATGTTGGAGACCTCAGCATCCTCAGGCTGCTTGGGCTCCAAGGAAGAAGGGCAAGGAGGCAAAGCGGCCCCAGGCTCAGCCTGTTCTTCCTCTGGGCCTTCTGGGTGCTTCCTTAGCAAGGCCTCAGGTTCCCAGGGGGGCCGAAGCAGGCGCAGGCTAGAGCGAGTAACCCAGACAGCTTCCTCGGGCTCATGGTGCAGTGGCTGTTGGGCTTGTGACAGAGTGCCTGGTGGGCCTGCATGGGAGCTGGGGCCAGGGCTGAAGCGGACCTTATAGGCAGCTGGTTTAGTGGTCACCTCCACCACTACACCCTCTCTGTAGGCAGCCACACCAGGTTCCACACAAGTGCAGACAGCCGTGCCCACCATCAGTGCACCTGGAGGTGGCGTGGCATCCAAAACTACATCCACACCACCACCTGGTACCCCTTCATAGAAAGTCAAGGCTCGGTCCCCAGGGAACTGCACACCCAGGTCCTGGCTACGGCGCACCTGGCGCACGACAGCAGGCAGGAAGAGGCCATCACCACGCCGAGCCAGCACCCGCTGAGACCTTAGTTGCCGCAGGTCATAGCCTCCACTAGTGCCAGCAGAGGGCCAGGGGCCTGGACCACAAGCCTCAGGGGGCTCGTCCTCCAGGTCAGCTGAGTGCTCACTGGCCGTGTCAGTAGAGGAGGATCGAGTGGAGGTGGGTGGCCGAGGAGGCACACCCAGGCCACTGGCGTCCTCAGGCGTCCGCTCCCGCTCCTCAGGGGCTCCGACCACACCACCACTTCCAGTGCCATGCTCTCCCACATACTTCTTCTTGGGGGCTCGAGACTTGAATGTGGCTGTCTTGCGACTGAGTGGGGGCTCCCAGCGGCCTGACTCCCCATCCCCCTTAGGGTCCTCAGCTAGGCCTGCAGCAGGGTCGTTGGGCTGCAGCTCTGAATGTGGTCCCTCAGCTCCAGGGTCCTGCTCAGCCTCCTCTTCCTCACCCTCTTCAGCCTCTTCTGGCCCTGTCTGCTCCTGTGGCTGTGCTTCCTCATCATCCTCCTCTGGTTTGTCACCCTCCCCGGCCCCTCGCCGTCTCAAAGCCTTGGCCCTGGTGGCCGGTGGGGACTTGCTGCCACTGGTGGAACCTGCAAGGCCAGGGCACGCCTTCTTCATTGGCTTCATCGTCTGTCCACCTGTGAGACAGGAGAGCAGCAGAGATCATCGGAAGCATCTGTGAGTACCCACAGACCCAGGGTCTTTCTACTTGCTGAGTTGACTGTCTCAGTTCCCTGACCCACAAGTGAGTTCTGGCAAACATTCAGACGCAGACTGGCACTTGGGTCTCCTAAGCATATACAACCCTGGTTCCCTGCTCTTTCTGTAGGGGACATGCAATGTGCACACACAGGCTCCAGGTGCCCCCAAGGAATGTGAAGATCACTAAGAGTTCACACTATGGAGCATCAAACTGTCCTGAGCCCTCTAACCGCCTAATGTCCCCACCCAACCGCCCTAAGAGGTGAGTGCTACTATCAAGCAAGGTGCAGAGAGACTAAAGGGATTTGATTAAGATCATCCACCTACAAAGCAGCGGGGGGTCTGAACCCAGATGCTCTAGGGCTCCTAACCACTGCTGTATGCTGCCTGTCACGTGATCCACACATGCTTGCTCTCACTCTCATCACATAGAGAGCACACACACAAATGCACATGAACAGGCACATAAGCACCAAGCCACAGAAAGGGAGGTGACAGAGCTGAGATGTAAGCCTGTCTCCTCCCTCCAGCTCCCTCCACCCCTCCAGGTAGTCAAGCATGGCCAGGTACTATGGGAAGGACTAGGCAGCTCAGAGTCCCCAGGGATGGTTACCCACTCTGTTCAGTATCCTGGGTCTGCCAGGTACAACCATCTTCCCAGGTTCTGGCAGGGAGCAGGCAGGGGCACGTTTGGGGCAAGAGCTCATACCGGCACTGCCACAGGACTGTACATGAGCACACGCACGCGCACAGATGCAGCACACACGTCATCACACAGTGGGACACAGAACTGCACACCCCAGGGTTTCTCTGTCCCACTGCACGGGAGCCTTTCCCTTCCCCCAGCAACACTCAGCGTGAGGCCTGCAAGCCCAGCCCTCCACTTCTGGCCTGCATGTATCCTCACCCAGACTGGGCAGGCTGTCTGAAATGGTCAGCACCCTCAGATACCCAAATATGCTTGACAGCTCCAGGTGAGGATAAGGAGGATGAGGTCAAAGACAGCAGGACAGGCCCAGCAAGCCAACCTCACCCACTTCCTGAACAGTCACTCTGCCCGCCCCCTTTCGAGCTGCCCTGAGAAAAGAAGACAAAAAAGAAGAAGAAAAAAAAAAGACAAAACAAAATCCCTAAAACTTTACTCCAAAGTGACTTGGAAAACTTGAGAAGGCAAACATGAGGTGGCCTAGATTCCCCTAAACACAACCAGAGACCCCTCTGACTGGAGTCAGGCTGACTGGGATCCCAGATCTCATGCTCTCCAACTTGAGGCCTTTTCCTTCTGTGGGACAGTTCTGGGGTTCTCATAGGCAGCCTCTGAAGGGCCTGGGATTAGCACCAAAGTGCTGTGGAGTTAAGCAGACTCCACCGCCATCTCCCCACTGACCTGCTAGGGCACCATTCTGGAGTCTGGTACAAACACTGCCCAAACATAAACTGTATTACCCCACCCAGGGCCTACAAGTACACCAACAGACATCCCTTAACCCTGTTACCTGGACTGGTCTCTTTACCCCAAAGCCAAACCTCTCTTTCTTGGGCCTACTCTCTTCCTGTGCACCACAGCTAACTACTACCCAGGGTCCTGTGGGCCCTCATCTCCCTTTCAGAAAATGAAACTCCTGAAGCTGAGGCCACCCCATGTCCTTTAGGGTCTCATACCCTCTATTTCCATCCACCCTCCTGACACCATCTTCTCTACCACTCTCTCCCATCTTGTCACCACCT
The DNA here is from genome assembly GCA_019843965.1 of Rhynchomys soricoides. Classification (NCBI taxonomy): domain Eukaryota; kingdom Metazoa; phylum Chordata; class Mammalia; order Rodentia; family Muridae; genus Rhynchomys; species Rhynchomys soricoides. Next base: position 700,517 of record JADRCH010000201.1, read on the forward strand.
CTACCCTATTTCCTCAGATACTAGGCCCCCCCTTGTTACCCCCTGCTGGTCACCCCATTTATTTCTATCACCTATTCCTCCCAGTCACTCTTCTGTCGGCCATCTCTAGACCTCCAAATCTGAAACCTCTGCCTATCGCCTCTCTTCATCACCCCCTCCAACTCGGTCCCCTTCCTCTCCCTGTCACCCTGATCTTGTCCTGTTACCCCTCCATTCCTGTTATCAATACTCTCCCCCAGTTACTCCTTTTCTGTCACTCCCCACTTCCTACCACTTCCTCCACTCTGTCACCCCTTCCCACACCATTCCGCCCACCTCTTTTGCCCTGTACCCCTTCCCGTCCCTGCCACCTGTCCCCTCTCGGCCTGCAGCTCCCCGCCACCCCCACGCAGTGTCAGCCCTGGCCCCGCCCTTCACCTCGGGCTCCGCAGGGTTTCGGGGCGGGGGGCCGTGGCCCCGGCTCAGTCCGGTCCGGTCCCTCCCCGCCCCCCCTCCGGCTCTCCCTCTCGATTCTCCCTTTTTTTTTTTACTCCAACACACAAAATGGTGAATGGACCTGCAACAGCTGGAGCAACCAGCCAATAAACGGCCACAACCCCAGTGACCGGCGCCAACCTAGACCAATAGATATTCGCTGTCTAGCCGACTCCGCCTATCGTCCGCAAGCGACACTCGCAACCACCAATTGCGCTCTTCCGGCAGCGCCAGGGGGCGGGGCCAAATTCCAAGACCGGCCTCCCTCCGGGACCGACACCAACCTAAGCCTACGACTGCCTGATCTGTCTAGAACTCTACCTTACAACAAGTAATGGACACCTCCTTTAACCAATTAACAGACTATTTATATGCCGACTGACAACTACAGTACCCAATCACCATGCATCTTAGGCAAGAAACCAGCCCCTGCGAGGGACAGTAACCAATGAAATGAAGGGAGGTGGGGCTAAATGATATGCCCTCCAATGATCAAGCTCGGGAGGCGTGGCCCGAGGGTTTGTTGACCAGCTGATTGCAATGCCTGCTGGGAAGAGTAGTCTTCTTCTGTATCCGGCCCGTAGTCGAAAGCAGAAGGTAGACTACAACTCCCATGTGACAGGGTGCATGGAGCTCAAAAGAACCCGGGCGAAGAGAAAAAGTCGGAAAGGGCAGTTCCTCCTGAGTCTCGCTGGACACTGGGAACATCTTAGACCCAGGGCCCCGACTCACCCGGATTCCTGGCTCTGGCGTCGCCAGTGGCTCCTCGCAGTGGCGGCTGGAGCGGCACGAGGGGGAGGTGCAAAGAGCAGCCAACCGACACCCGCGAGCCCCGCAGCCAATCAGCAACGGCTGGGGCGGCGCAATGACCTCACCGGTTCTACTCTCTTACCCCTCCCCCACGTGGTTGTTGGTGCTGGTAAACCAGAGTAGAGAAGTTTGGGGTGGGGGGATGGGAGGAGAACTAGTGATGTCACCTTTCCTCTGCATGATTGGCTGTCGGCTGGCCGGACTATGGCCAATCAACAGTCTCAAAAAGTCTGGCGCGGCCCCGCGGAAAGCCCTGTTGCCACCAGAAGGAAAGAGGACTTGCGGTTGTAGGGTAGCGCGCTCCGCAGTACTAGCAACGCGCGTGGCCTGAGGCCGTGGTGTCGACTCCAAGACTTTTTGATTTTAGGACGGCGCACTTTTCTGATCGTACCCTCCCATCTCCAAGTTTTTGGGGCATAAGATGGGGAAATGGGGCACTTCCTGGGGTTTCACACTTCATTCAGTAAGCAAACAGCCCTATGGTTGTTCACACCTGAGGAAAGATGTATAAAAATCTTGGGGTGGGTGTCACACCGCAGGTGAGGAGAAGAGCATGTGTCATAAACCCTCTGAGCCATAGACGTCTGTTGCCCCGAGTTTACACCAGGTGTGACTATCCCTAGCTTCACTCTCCCCATCAGGTTTCCACTGGATCAAAGGAATGATGTACACCAGCTCTAAGGAAGGTTTCTCTTGCATATGATGGATACTAAAGACTGTGATAGTGAAAAAACACATCTGGTCTACTTACTGTAGCGCATCTTACTGTCGGTGCTGGCTAGCTTTTAAGTTGACACAAGTACCAAGCGCTGAGATAGAGTGAACCCCGATTGCATCCAAAAGATTGCCCTGTAGGCAAGTCAGTGCAGTACTATCTTAAACAGTGATTGATGTAGGCGGATCCAACCCATTGTGGGTGGGTGCCACCCCTGAGAAGGTGGTCCTGGGGTGTATAAGGAAGCTGACTAAACAAACCATGGAGAGGAAACTATTATGTAGGGTTCCTCCATGGCTTCTGCTTGAGTTCTTGTCCCGAGTTGTCTTGGCTTCCCTTCAGATGGGCTTAATGAAATACAAGGTGAAATAAACCCTTTTTCCATTGAGTTGCTTTTGGTCATTCTGCTTCACTACAGCAGTAAGACACTGCCCTAATGTTTGCACTATGTGTAAAAGAATGTTCTGTGGTATATGGCTGCTTCACACAAGGCATGCAAAAAACACCCGTTATCTATGGCACTCCCAGTGAGGCAATTTCTCGATATATCTATAGGAAGTTCCCACCGTCCATGGGGATTCAAGGAAATTTGGCTGCCCTTACAAGTTCACAGAGAACTTAGTCTAACCCACGCTATTTGTTGTAGGACTCCGCTCTCACTCTGTAGTGCAGGCTAGCCACAAACTGGAGTTACTCTTCCTTCCTCAGTCTCCCAAGGGCTAGAAATACAACATTAAGGCCATGTCTGTGCCGGGCAGTGGTGGCACAGCGCTTGGGAGGCAGAGGCAGGGGGATTTCTGAGTTCGAGGCCAGCCTGGTCTGCAGAGTGAGTTCCAGGACAGCCAGGGCTATACAAAGAAACCCTGTCTCGAAACAAACAAACAAAAGACCGTGTCTGGGCTGGTTAAGAGCACTGGCTGCTCCTCTAAAGGACCTAGATTTGATGCCAAGCATCCATGTGGTGGCTCACAAGCATCGGGTAACTCCAGTTCTAGGGATCCAACCCCTTCTGGCCTCTGCAGGCATAATAAGGCACACAAGTTGTTCACAGCCATACATACAGCAAACATTCATGCATATTTAAAACTTAAAACATGCACATATTAGCCGGGCAGTGGTGGCACACACCTTTAATTCTAGTTCTCAGGGGGCAGAGGCAGGTGGACCCTCTGAGTTCAAGGCTAGCCTGGTCTACAGTAAATGAGTTCCAGGACAGCTAGGACTATATAGTAAGACCCTGTTGCCCAAACAAACAAACAAAACCATTTGGATAGCCACTAATGAATGGCTCATGGTGGTCACCAAAGTAATGGGGGGTGGAGGGGTGCACAACAGTTACAGAGGACTCTTAAGAGTTTGCGAATGCGGACTGGCCTTATTAAGTTTGGTTACAAAGGTGGCTGTCCGAAGGGAGGCTACTGCTGGGCCGCCCGCAGTTCCCACTGTCCCACGGGAGAGGCTCAAACGGATCAGCTGAAGGCATTTCCCGTCAGTTCACATCAGGTGTGAGGACTAAACACACCCTGCCAAGGAAATCATCTACTGTTAGTGCAAAGACAGTCTGGCTCTAGTGTGATTATCCACAGAGGGGAACCCCCAACTCACCCATACTGCTCTCAAATGTGTGCAGGGAGAGTTTACAAGGGCCGAGGCTTATTGGAGTAAAGGTGTGTGCTCAGGGAGCAGTACTGCCCCTGAGAGAATTACAGAAAGTACAGTTAACTTACATACCCGGTTACACTGTCGTGTGGGGGAAGGGTGGTGTTGCTGGAGATACGACCTTAGGGCTTAGGTCGCCTGGGGTCAAATCGCAGCCGGGATTCTTCCCAAACTGAGTGCTATCAGGAAGGTCACTTAATCCCACCTCCTGCCTTGATTTCCACCTCTTTTAAAATGGGAATAGGGCTGAGGGTGTGGCTCAGTGGTAGAGCATTTGCAAAACCCCCGTCCTGGGTTCCATTCCCGGCAGAAAAAAAGGGAAAAGATAATAAAAGACCCTGATGGCTTTGTAGGGAGTTAGAGCATCCCAGTGAACAGCAAGAAGAAGTTCCGAAAACTTTAAGAAGAGAGGAGACCCAGGCCTGGGTCTGGGACGGCAGGATTTAGGAGGTGGGAGTGGGAGGGTCCCGATGGTCAGGAGTCCAAGGCAAGCCTTGGCTGGAGATCGAGCTGGGGGCTAGCCAGGGCTAAAGGAGACCCCAATTCAGGAAACAACAAGGAACTCAAAAGAACAACCGCATTCATCATGAAGAAATACTAAGGCAGGAAGTAATCCTAGAATTTGGGAGGCCGGTGCTACAGGATCATCTAGACCTGGGCAGCCCTTATCTGAAAAAGCAAAAGGAGGAAGAATAAAAGCTAAATGTTTAAGAAACATTATTTATTTAATCTGATTTGTACATTATGATATATATGTATGTATATTTCAAAACATTGCCTAGTACTCCGATCAGTTATAAGTTATTTTATTTATAGAATGAGTCGGGAATGTAGTAGAGGAGCGCATGCTTAGTATGGACAAGGCCCTGGGCTTCATCCCCAGCACTGTAATCAATCAATCAATCAATCAATCAATAAATTTACAATAACAGACCAGAGATGGTCTATCAGGTAAAGGTACTTGTCGCCAAGCCTGAGTCCCAGAGTTCAATCCCCTGAAAGTTGTCTTCTAAACTTCACTTGAGTGATGTGTGGCACATACATGTCTTGTCCCCAGCATGGATTTCTCTGAGTTCTAGGCCAGCCAGGGCTAAAAATAAGACTGGTCTCAAGACCCTTTAAACAACCTCCCTCAACAAACAAACAAACAAACAAACCAGAACAGAGGCCTGGAAAATGTCATGTAAGAGTGCTGACTGGGCCAGCCTGGTCTACAGAGTGAGTTCCAGGCCAGCCAGGGCTAAAAATAAGACTGGTCTCAAGACCCTTTAAACAACCTCCCTCAAAAAACAAACAAACAAACAAACAAACAAAACAGAACAGAGGCCTGGAAAATGTCTTGTAAGAGTGCTGACTGGGCCAGCCTGGTCTACAGAGTGAGTTCCAGGACAGCCAGGGCTACACAGAGAAACCCTGTCTTGAAAAGCCAAACCAAACCAACCAAACAAGAGTGCTGACTGGTCTTCCAGGGCATCTGCAGTCAATTCCCAGCACTCACACGGCAGCTCACAAACACTTGTAGCTCCAGTTCCAGGGGATCTGACAACCACTTCTGACCTCCATGGGCACCAGGAAAACACACACATAATACATAAGCATACATACAAGCAAAACCCTCATACACAAAAAATAAAATAATTTTGGAGGTGACAGGTGGAATCCCACTCTACTCCAGAGCTGGAAGCTGGAAGACTAGGAGTCTGTTCAAAGTCGGCCTCAGCTACACAGTCCAGGCCATCTTGGACTACACGAGACTCTGTCCAAAAAAAAAAAAAATTCTAACGCCCCCAGCACATACAGCACATAAGTAGCAGAGGACCACCTTGTCCAGCCTCAGTGGGAGAGGATGTGCCTCATCCTGTAGAGACATGATACCCCAGGGAAGGGAAGGGGGATGCCAGTGGGGGGGGGGGGGGCGGGGGGGGGTGAGGTAGGGAGCACCCTCTCAGAGGCAAAGGGGAGGAGGGATGAGATGACGAACTCTTAGAGCGGGGACCGAGAAGGGGGGCAACATTTAGAATGAAAATAAATGAAACAATAAAAAACCAAAAATCTACGGGCAGAAGGAAACACCAAAACATACATTTTTGCGTTGTTTTTCTTTTCTTTCTTTCTTTTTTTTTTTTTGCAGCTGAAATTTTTACTTTATTTTTACATCATCATCATCATCCACATCCTGACTGTAGTTTCCCCTCCCTCCTCTCCTCTTGTTTGTTTGTTTTCTTTTGGACACAGGGCCTCAGTATGCAGTCCTGGCTGTCTTCCAACTAGCTTTGTAGACAAGCCTGCCTGGCGTCAGACGCACAGAGACCCCCCCTACATCTGCCTTCTCTATGTAGGCTGGATTAAAGGTGTGTGCCGCCAGGCTCAACTTGCTTTTTTTTTTTCTTTACTTTTAATGTTATATCAGATATATTTATTTTACATATATTCATGACAGTGTGTCATGTATATACATTACCCATAAAAGTCAGAGAGGGCATTGGGTTCCCTGGAAATGGATGGTTGTGAGCCCCAATGTGGGTGCTAGGAACTAAATCTGAGTCCCCTGGGGAGACCACAGTGCCCTCTGCAGCCACCTTTTCCCTACGATTTTTTTTTTTTTTTTTTTTTGGTTTTTTCGAGACAGGGTTTCTCTGTGTAGCCCTGGCTGTCCTGGAACTCACTCTGTAGACCAGGCTGGCCTCGAACTCAGACATCCGCCTGCCTCTGCCTCCCAAGTGCTGGGATTAAAGGCGTGCGCCACCACTGCCCGGCTCCCAAGATCTTTTGGACAGGATTTACACTGTATCAGTCTGGCCTCCCCTCAGTAGATAACCTAGACTGACTTCAAACCTGAAATCCTCCTGTCTCAGCCGCCTGAGTGCTAAGATTACAGGAGGCTTGAGCCACTGCGTTTTGTTTAAGGTGTTTTCAGAGCACTAAAGAGGTGGCCCCGCACTCGCTGCTCTTGTAAAGGACCCAGAGCTGGTTCCCACCACCAGGACAGCTAAGATCTGACTCTCCAATTGAGGGGCCCAGCACCTTCTGGTCTCTACTGGTACTAGGTTCCCACACAGTGCATTTGCAAAAACACAGGGAAAGATTCATACACATACAACAAAAATAAATCTTTAGAGAGTGGGATGGAGATAAAGCTCAGTGGCTAACAGCATTTGCTGTTCTTCCAGAGGACATAAGTTCGGTTCCCAGCACCCGAATCAGGAGGCTCACATCTGCCTGCAATCTAGTTGCAGAGGATCTGACCCCTCTGGTCTCCAAGAGCACCTGTCTTCACATGCACATACAGCCCCACAGATGCACAAACATACACATGTAACTTAAAATACTTTTTAAAATAAATCTTGGGGGCTGTTAAGAGTGCTGACTGCTCTTCCAAAGGTTGTGAGTTCAAATCCCAGCAACCACATAGTGGCTCACAACCATCTGTAATGAGATGTGATGCCCTCTACTGGGGTGTCTGAAGACAGCGACAGTGTTCTTCCATATAATAAATAAATAAATCTTGGGCTGAAGAGATAGCTTAGGGATTAAGGGTACTTACTGCTCTTCAAAGAAGACCTGGGTTCAGGTCTCAGCCCACAGTTGTCTGTAATTTTAGTTCCGGGGGATTTGATGCTGTCTTCTGGTCTCCTTGGGCACCCATACCCATGTGAATATATTCACATGTCCCTGCACACTCATGCATGCGCGTGTGCAAGAGTGTGTGCGTGCACACACACATAAAAATAAAATACTCGTAAAAAAATATTTTCAAGGGTAATGTCATCCATGCCTTTAATTCCAGCCCAGGGAAGGGAGCAGCAGGCAGGATCTCTATAAATTTGAGGCTAGCCTGGTCTACATGATGAATTCCAGGCCAACCAAACCCAAACAATGACACCCCATTCTCAATTTTTTTTTCAAGTATGGTGCTGGGGAGGGAGCCAAGGGTCTCAAACATGCTAAGCATGTTCTCCCCTGCTCAACCACACCCCCCAACCTCAGTGTTGCAATTATTTTTATTCGAAGAGGAAAGTTTGTTTGTTTTGTGAGAGAGGGCCTAACCATGTAAGGCTGACAGACCTAAAACCTACTACATCGACGAGGTTAGTGTTGAACTCATGAATCTCCTATTCCCTCCCCCTAAGTGCTGGAATTACAAGCATGCCCCATCATGCCTGGCTAGCTTAACACTTTTTAAGGAGTCTGTACACAGCCATGAGCCAGAAGGCATCTGTAATCTCAGCTTTCAGGAGGCTATGGTAGGCAGATAGCTCTGAATTTGAGGTCAGTTTGGTCTACACGGTGAGATACTGTCTCAAAGACAAATAGTCTATGCTGTCTATATCTAATTGGTAAGCTTGCCTGTGCTTTGTGTGTGCTCTGGGAATAGGTCTTAGGGAAGGGGCTCCAGGGCCAAGAAAATCTGCGTCATGAGTCAACTCTTGCATTAGGAAGTGATATTGGACACAGGTCACTAAGTGGCCCCATCATCAAGTTGAGTTGGTGATAAAATGGGGTATTTAATTTCCCTTTCCCCCCCACACCCTCTTTAAGAGCATTTTATGTGTTTTTAATGTGTTTGGCTTGCAGGTATGTAAGTGCTCATGTGTGAGCCTATGGAAGTAAGAAGGATAACATCAGGTCACCTGAAACTGGAGTTACTCATAGTTGTTAGCCAGCTGCCATCAGCGCACGGGGAGTCAAACCTGGGTCTTCTGTGAAAACAACCAGTCAGCTTTAATCCCAGCACTCAGGAGGCAGAGGCAGGGGGATCTCTGAGATTGAGGCCAGCCTGGTCTACAGAGTAAGTTTGAGGCCAGCCAGGTCTATGGAGTGAGTTCTAGGACAGCCACAGCTACACAGAGAAAGCCCCTCTCAAAAAACAAACAAAAAAAGGAAAACCAACAAATGTTCTTAACCACTGAGCCAACTCTTCAGTTTTAGCATATCAACCATATCATCATCACCACCATCATCGTAGTCACCACTGTTATCATCATCATCATCATCATCATCATCATCATCATCATCATTTTGGAGATAGGGTTTCTTTGTCTTAGCCCTGTCTGTCCTGGAACTCTCTCTGTAGACCAAACTACCCTGGAACTCAAAGATCCTTCTGCCTCTGCCCTCTGAGTGCTGGGATTAAAGGTGTGTGCCGCCACTACCTGGCTATCCGTGTTTTTCTTGACCTCAAACTGGATATATGAGGAGGGTGACCTCCAACTCCTGATCCCCCTGCCTCGAGCTCTCAAGTGTGTTGATTATTGTGTGTAACCACCACACTTCCTTCACCTTTACAGGAGATCTCACTTGAAATGACAGGATATTTCACCTTCAAGGGGAATCCCAGGGTTTAGCTTGTGTGTGTATAGAAGAAAGGTCGAGTCACCTTTAATGGGAGAACTGAAATTGGTGGAGACAAACAGATCTTACAACTGTATGATTACAAAAGCCCAAGAAGGGCTGGAGAGATGACTCAGCAGTTAAGAGCACTGACTGCTCTTCCAGAGGCCCTGAGTTCAATTCCCAGCACCCACATGGTGACTCACAACCATCTGTAATGGGATCCGATGCCCTCTTCCTTCTTCTAGTGTGTCTCAAGACAGCTACAGTGTACTCCTATGCATAAAATAAATACACACTTCAAAGGCCCAAGGAATTGAACTGGAACATGAGGTAGCTATTACTCTCATTGGAATTGGGACCTTATTGGTCTTATTGGGACCACTGTTGATGTTCAGTGTAAAAGTTAGGTCTGATGCCCCGAGGTCTTCAGAAATAAGACTCAGACTCAAAATATATTTACAAATATCTTAGCCACATAGCTAGGCTCTTCTCTGATTAGATTCTAACTAAAATAACCCATCTATTTTAACCTACATTCTTCCACGTGGCCAGTTACCTGTGCTCAGGTAGATCTTGCCCGGAGAATCTCTTGTGCCTCACACCATTGCTCTGAATCCTCTCTCTTTCTGCCAGTGTCCCACCTCCTATTTCCTGCCTCAGCTCATTGGCTATCAGCTTTTTTATTGACAGGTGATGCTTCTTTTTGTTTTGTTTTGTTGACAGGGTTTCTCTGTGTAATCCCGGCTGTCCTGGAACTCACTCTCTAGACCAGACTGGCCTCAGAACTCAGAAATCCGCCTGCCTCTGCCTCCCGAGTGCTGGGATTAAAGGAGTGCGCCACCACTGCTCTGCTGACAGGTGCTGCTTCTAAGAGAGCTTCTCTAGAGTTCAGGGTCAGTAGTACTACCACCGGTGGTCTACCCAGGAGGTAGGTGGTGCTGCCCATGTTGGAGTGCGGTGTCTGTGAAGCCACCTACATGTTGATCATGGGGATCTATGGTCAGGAAGCACACAGCTTCTGAGAGTGAGCCTGGTTACACGATTGTCTACGCTGTTCACAACTCCCAGGTTATTGGACTTGGTACCAAATCCGAGGAATCCAAGTAGTGGAAGTCAATCTCCTTGAGAAATCGCAGTACGGAAGGAATCAATCGTGTTGGGAGCCTGTTGCTTGCAGTCTGTCTCACCATTTGCAGTGTTGTGGGTCTCACTGGGTTTAATAGGTCCTTCTCTCTTTACTCTTTTTCTGTGGTCATAGAGACTGAATGTAATGGCTCCTGTAGTGTTAGAGTACACTACAGGAAACCACTGAGCTTGATGTCTATTTTGCCTCGACTGGATACTTCCAGGCCAGAGTAGACTACACGCATGCTTTTGATCTTGTTTGTTGTTTTCCTTTTAAAGATGTATTTGTTTATGCACATGACAGAAAAGAGCATCAGATCTCATTACAGATGGTTGTGAGCCACCATGTGGTTGCTGGGAATTGAACTCAGGACCTCTGGAAGAGCAGCCAGTGCTCTTAACCACTGAGCCAGCTCTCTGGCCCCGTTTTTGTTTTGTTTTTCAAGACAGGGTTTCTCTGTGTAGCATTGGCTAGAATTTGCTCTGTAGACCAGGCTGACCTCGAATTTAGAGAGATCTGCCTGCCTCTGCCTCCAGAGAGCTGGGATTAAAGGCCAGACTTGTACCTCCTCTGCTGCCACCAACACCTGTTTGTTTGTTTGTTTGTTTTGATTTGTTTTCATGGAGTTCCATATTGTATCCTAAGCTGTCTTGAAATCACTGTATAGACAACTGTGGTAGTTTTCCTGTCTTAGCTTCTCAACAGTTATGCTTTATAGGTGTGAGCCACCCTGCCCAGCTCTTGTCCATGCCCTGACAATAAGAGGATGTTTTCTGTGTCAGGATGGTCATGGAACAAAGTGTTGCAGGCCCATGAGAGGAGGTTGTCTTCTCTGTTATTTGGACAGAGTTACTTACACTGGTTTTCATGGGAGCAGAAACAAAGCTCTCCTTTTCTTTTCTTCTTCCTCTCTCTTCTCTTCTTCTTTAAACAGGGTCTTATCATGTAGCTCTGGCTAGCAGAGAGCTTGCTCTATAGACCAGGCTGGCCTGCAACTAGGAAAGCCACTTGCCTCTGCCTCTGCCTCCTGGATGCTGGGATTAAAAGTGTACCCGCTGCTGCTTGCTGCTTACCTGGGTCGGTGGCCCACGCTTTTTGTCCCAGCACTCCAGGAGGTCCAGATCAGCTTGATCTACAAAGCAAGTTCCAGGATAGCCAGGGCTCTATAGAGAAACCCTGTCTTGAAAAAACATAAAAAGAAAGAAAAAGGCAGGGTACCAGTAAAGCATTGGAGCATCCTTTGGCTCATCAGAACTCAATGGCCTCCTTGCAAGAAATGGTCATTGATCAATAGTAATTTTGACTATAAATTTGACTATGTGGGTGTCTCTCCTAGTGACAGTTGGGTTCACAACTGTACCACCTTTTAGACTGAGAACCACCTAGTAGTCACATGGATTGGAGAAATAAGATCCATGAATAAATTACTGCAGAAGGCATAAAGCCTAGGGACATTTTCAGCCCCTGGATCCCATTCTCTGCCAGGCGGTGGTGGCACATGTCCTTAATCCCAGCCACTCAGAAGGGAGAGACAGACAGCTTTCTGTCCTGGTCTACAGAGCAAGCTCCTGGACAGCCAGGCTACACAAGGAAACTCTGCATATCTGCATAAATTATATATATATATATATATATATATATATATATATATATATATATAT
>JADRCH010000201.1:716001-766486 GCA_019843965.1 Rhynchomys soricoides
CTCTCTCTCTCTCTCTCTCTCTCTCTCTCTCTCTCTCTCTCTCTCTCAAACACACACACACACAGACACACACACACAGACACACACACACCCGCCGCGCGGCCCCTTTAAGCCAAGAGCCGGTCGGTCCTCAGTGGCTGCGCGCCGGCAAGCGTGTGTGAGTGCGCGGGAGGGGGCGGTCACAGTGTCTCCATGGCGACGCGGTGGTGACGTCGCCGGCCGGGGGGCGTGGGCGTCCCGGCCCCGGAGTGCGATATTAACCCGGGAGGCGGCGGCGGGGAGGGGAGAGGCTCTGAGAGGCGAGGCCGGGTGCGGCGGCGAGGGCGTCCCAACGGGCGCGGGACGGGACGGGGCAACGCGGGCGCCAGGAGCAGCGGCCCGGAGTCGGGGCGCCTTGCCCCGGGCCCCCCAGCATGAAGACCCCGGCGGACACAGGTGGGGGCGGGGGCAGCACGTGTGGGGGAGACTTGTTGCCCCGGGAAACCGGGAGGAAAAACTTTGGGTGGGGGCTGAAGGGGTTCTGGGGAGACCGTTGATACCCAGTTCTTGGGGACCCCTGAGCACTCGAGACCTGTTGCTTCTCGCGGCGCGAGCTGGGGTGCTGCCTGGTAGCCCCAATTCCGTGGATCCTTTCGGAATGGTGTGGGTGCTGCGGGTGCTGGTCTTTTCCTGCCCGGACCCCGCAACCTGGGTTCTCCCGGAATCACTGGGGTGGCAGAGTCCCCTCCCTGTCGTTCTGTCACGTTGCACTCCAGGGGTCGGGACGTGTGCGGGGCGAGGTGGGGGTTCTGTACAGGAACCCGCTATGCTCGGTTCTGCGCCGCGCGGTCCGGCCCGTGACCTTCACGGCGGCCCGTGCCCAGCACCGGGTGAGCGGGATACGGGATGGCCAGGAGCTGGGCGTGAGTGGGGAACACGGGACTCGGGGTCCGGGCTGCACCGCCCCTCCCCCGTCCGTCTCCTCGCTCCCCCGCCCGGACTGAGTCGCAAAGTTCCAAAGCGCAGCCCGAACGTTCGAAAAAGGAACTTTTTGTTTCCGACCTTAGAACGCGCGGCTTTAAGGTGGCTCAGGGGAGACTTGGGTACCCTCCTCCGGCGCGGGCGGAGGCTGGGAGTTGAGGAGGGTGGGAAAGATGGGGGGGGAGAATGCAGAGACTCCCTCTTCGTCCTTCCCCCTCCCCGATCCTGCGCCTCTTTCAGCGGGCCGTCTTTTCCCTCCGCCCCTCTCTTCCCCGCCAAGTTGCTCCTCCTTAAGGGGCCAGGGTTCCCCTCCCCCCCCAGATTGCCGGGCGGGGGGCAGCAGGATTAACCCCCCTCCCACTCGGACTTTCCCCCTTCCCCTCCCCCGCCGCCCCCGGGCTCGCACAGGCTGGACTTTGCGCCCGGGCGCGCGGGGGGAGGGGGCCTCGCCGCCCCCTGCCCGTCTGCCCCGTCGGAATCCGGCCCGGGGCGGGGACGAGGGAGGGGGAAGGGGGCCGGGCGCCGCTGTTCAAACTTGTTTCCTTCCCCCGGCAGCGGCCGCGGCTCCGGCTCCTATGTGCGGGTGTGTGCCCCGACCGGCCCACCCACCCCCACCTCCCAGCTCGGCGGGAGGGGGCGGCTCTTAAAGGGCTCGGAGCAGGGCTCCGGCGCCTGGGGATTGGGGCCTGGGGCCGAGGAGGGGGTCGGGAGTGGGGTAGGGGTGCGCAGTGCGGTAGGGTCAGTCACGTGCGTCCCACTTATTCCCCACTCCCCGACTCCCACAGGCTCCCGGGCTGCCGGGCCCTGGGGGCAGCAAGAGCCTCGCCTCACCCGGGGAGGGGACCAAGGCGCCCAGACAACCCCGCCTTGTCTTTCCTCTATGTTACGGGCCTTGGCTTGACGGGACCTGTAGGGCCATTGCAACCCTGTCTGGGGTCCGGGTCATGTGTAGATTCTCATGGGAAGGCGGGGGACCAGAACGGCCTCGAGGTCGGTCTGTTTCTCCGACTGCGGGCCACTGCTTGCCCTTCCATCCGATCCTCCATCCCGGCGTTTCTCTGCTCCGCCGTGGCTGTTTCCCACTTCCTGTTTTCTTCCCGGCTCTGGCGCCATCGAGGTCTGCCTGGAGTGGGGGAGGTGTTGAGGCCCCCCGGGAGGCAGACGTATTTTTCCTCAACCCCCCCTCCCCCCTCTGACCCCTATATTCCCATTAAAAAAAGTTTAAGTACTCATGGTAAGTTGGGGATTGTTTCCCAGAACTTATGCCCCGACCCAGGCTTGCACAGTCTGGGATATCCAGGTGTGCCTTCTGGGACCCAGCCATCACAGCCTTTCCTGTCTGCAGCCACCTCTACACCCTGTCTGCGTTTCTGGAGCCCTTCTCTCGGTGCAGCTGCTTTCTTCCAGCCTCACTGGACCCCCATGCTGGAGAGGTCTTGCACCCTCAAGCTTTCTTGCTGCAGAGCTGGTGTTTCCGTGATTTAAGCACGTGGACCCGTATACAACACACACATGGTCTCCTTGCCCGTGCCTGGCTCCCGGCTCCAAGGCCTGGGGAACAGAGCCCCATTGAGACACCCTGACGTCACCCCCACTCCGTCCCCTCCCCAAAGCTGGGAACAGGCCCTCGTGTATGCTGTGTCCGATGAGGAAAACCGGTACTAGGGTGGTGCTGGGGTGGGCCTGGGCATGAAGAGGGGTCTCTGCCAGAAGTAGCAGCCAGGGTCCAGGCCCTGGGGGTGGTGTTTCTCAGGGAAGGAGGTTAGCAAGGGGGCCTGGGACAGCTCCCAGAATGCGGGCTGGAGGCCTTTCCAGAGCCCCCCCACCTCCTTTCCGAGTTCCCTTTGTGTTGCATGTAGTCTCTCTCACTGCCTCTCTTCTGCAAAGTTTATTTTTAGCCTCCTGCTCCCCCGCTCCCAGGACTGTCGCTGCACACACGTTGCCTGGTTACCGGGACACGGAGGCTGGGGCTGGTGGGCTGGGAAGGGTGGCTTTAATTTTGGGGGGAGGGTGGAAGTCAGTACACCTCTCCACCTCCAGATTGATGTCTTAGGGGTCTCAGCACCCCTCTTGGGACAGGGAGCCAGATTGGAACTGCGATAGGAGAATTGTGGAGCTTCCTGCCCTGAAGGGAGCCAGGAGTTTTTTTGGAGGTGGTTCCAGGGTATATGGAGGGGTGACTTGATGACTTAGGTTCCCAAAGACCTCAGGACCCCAAGGAATACCCTGGGACCTTGGTTCTCTATATCAGGACAGGGATGATGAGATGAACACCTGGGTTCCCAAGAGAAGGATGAGGCTGTGGATGCTGGGGTCCTTGGAAGGGGTTGTCACGACTGACTCCCGGCCCAACATCCTATCCAGCTGGAAGCCCTGCTCTGGAACCTGGCAGTGGCTGGCTGGTTTGAGGTGGGGATTTCTGAATGGGGCATGTGGACTAAGTGGGAGTGTTGAGCAGGCCATCCCTTTTTACCTGGGCCCAGGGTTCGACCGACTGCCTGTGTGGGGAACGCTGAGTTAAGCATTGAGAAAAGGTGGTCTCTGAAGGAGGGAAAGGACCACTTTTGGATTTCAGATTGGGGTTGACTTGAGGCTTTAGGGAGGTTGAATCTTCAGAGTCTTGCTTGCTTTCTGTTTGAATTGGACCCCGCCCATTTTTAACCATATACCTTGGTCTTCTATAGTGGCTCCAGGGCCCCTGATCTGCCTCCCCCCCTTCCGTGCCTTCCTCCCTTTCCCTCCTCCCACCCCTCCATTACCGGCTGCCTAGTGCTGAATTATTGATGGCCCCCGATTACCCGGGGGTTTGGGAAATGACAACAACCGCAGCCCCCCCACCCCAGGCTGCCCACCCCCTCCAGGGACCGAGTCAGCCCGCCACCAACCTCCACCCAAGGTTAATGCGGGGGCGGGCCAGCAGGTGGGCTGGGGGTAAGCTGAGGATGAGAAGGCAGAAGAGGCGATGACAGTTCTGAGCCTGCTCGGGCTCTGGCTGGGCCAAGTCCCCTCCATCCGGGTCCTAAGAGTGGACCTGGGAAGGGCATTATGGCTCAGAGGGTCCGGTGTTGTGGGGGTTGGGGGGGCTCTCAGACAGTCTGGGTTTCACTCTCAAGGGAAGACAGAAGCCTCTGTGTGTGCAAGCGCTGACCTCATCGTCAACCAGCCACCCCACCCGGCCTGGTCCTTTTAAGAAAAAAAAAAAAATCCTTTCCAGTCCTGGGTGGGAGTAGGGGCTTCTATAACCTGAGAGGAAAGATCATAGATATTCCTGAGGAGAGGACCACAGAAGCTGAGGGGCACTGTTAGCTCTGAATGGAAGTTGGGGTACACATAGGGGGCTGTGCCCCCATCCTGCTGGCCACGTGTACCCTTCTCTGCCCCTCCCCCTCCCTCCCTCCCTGGCAGCCCTGCCCGCCATCCTGGCTTGGTGCCTGGCCCCCTGGCACTGGCCCCGGGACCCGCCGCCGTTGGTTTCCTGTTTCTCCCGGTGTCGCTGGAGCGGACTCCAGCTTCTCCTCCTCCCAGCTCCTATCTAGCCCCCTCACAGATGCACATAAGGTTACTCTCTGATTTGGGTCTTCATCTGGCTGAGGGAAGAGCGCTTTCCTGATGGTGGAAGACTGAGGGGTGGGACAGGACATAAACTCCAGGGTAGGAGCCAGAGCCCCCACCTTGGCATCCTTGGCCCCCGGGCAACTCCCTGTCTCCTGTCCCTAGGGTTTGCTTTCCCAGATTGGGCCTACAAGCCGGAGTCATCCCCTGGCTCGAGGCAGATCCAGCTGTGGCACTTTATCCTGGAGCTGCTTCGGAAAGAGGAGTACCAGGGTGTCATCGCCTGGCAGGGGGACTACGGGGAATTTGTCATCAAGGACCCTGATGAGGTGGCCCGCCTCTGGGGGGTCCGAAAGTGCAAGCCCCAGATGAACTACGACAAGCTGAGCCGGGCGCTGCGGTGAGGAGGGGCTGTGGGCCCCAGAGGACATGTGGCAGGTCCCTATGGTTGGATTCCTGGTGCAAGGAGACAGGTTTTGGGGTTTGATGTTGAGCTAGCCCTGTCAGATCCTCCAGCTGTGTGAACTTGAGCCTTGGGCAAGTCCTGGCTGTCCCCTGAATTCACAGGTCACACAGAGGTGTCCCAGGCAGAGAAGTGTAGTCATGGCTGGAGTCTCCGCTCTGCTCCTCACTCTATTTCTAGGCTATTGGGTGCCCTCCATGCATAACAGGCAGCCTCAGTCATGGTGCTTGGGTCCTATGGAGGGTAGCCTCATGGCCCGATGGTGTTTTATGCCCATAGTTACTACTACAACAAGCGCATTCTGCACAAGACCAAGGGGAAGAGGTTCACCTACAAGTTCAACTTCAACAAACTGGTGCTGGTTAATTACCCTTTCATCGATGTGGGGCTGGCTGGTGAGTGTCGGTTGCAGGGCTTGAAGTGGGGGGTGAGAGGTGGGGTCTTTTCTGTGTTTAGAGTAGACCAGGCAGAGATCATGATGCCAACTCTCCCTTCTTTTGTTAGGGGGTGCAGTTCCCCAAAGCGCCCCTCCAGTGCCATCGGGTGGCAGCCATTTCCGCTTCCCTCCTTCTACGCCCTCCGAGGTGCTGTCCCCCACCGAGGATCCCCGATCTCCACCAGCTTGCTCTTCGTCATCTTCTTCTCTCTTCTCTGCTGTGGTTGCCAGACGCCTGGGCCGAGGCTCAGTCAGTGACTGTAGTGACGGCACATCAGAGCTGGAGGAACCTCTGGGAGAGGACCCCAGGGCACGACCACCTGGTCCTCCGGAACTGGGTGCCTTCCGAGGGCCCCCCCCTGGCCCGTCTCCCGCATGACCCTGGTGTCTTCCGTGTCTATCCACGGCCCCGGGGTGGTCCTGAACCCCTAAGTCCCTTCCCTGTGTCACCTTTGGCTGGGCCTGGCTCCCTTCTACCCCCTCAGCTCTCCCCAGCTCTGCCCATGACTCCCACGCACCTGGCCTACACACCCTCACCCACGCTGAGTCCTATGTACCCCAGTGGTGGTGGGGGCCCTAGTGGCTCAGGGGGAGGTTCCCACTTCTCCTTCAGTCCCGAGGACATGAAACGGTACCTGCAGGCCCACACCCAAAGCGTCTACAACTACCACCTCAGTCCCCGCGCCTTCCTGCACTACCCAGGGCTGGTGGTGCCCCAGCCTCAGCGCCCTGACAAGTGCCCACTGCCGCCCATGGCACCGGAGACCCCACCGGTCCCCTCCTCAGCTTCGTCTTCCTCTTCCTCTTCATCCCCGTTCAAGTTTAAGCTGCAGCCACCCCCGCTAGGACGCCGGCAGCGGGCAGCTGGAGAGAAGGCTCCAGGAGGCACTGACAAGAGCAGTGGCAGCAGTGGCTCAGGTGGGCTGGCTGAGGGGGCAGGCGCATTAGCCCCCCCACCGCCACCACCCCAAATTAAGGTGGAGCCTATCTCAGAAGGCGAGTCGGAAGAGGTGGAGGTGACTGACATCAGTGATGAAGATGAAGAAGATGGGGAGGTGTTCAAGACCCCCCGAGCCCCGCCCGCTCCCCCCAAGCCAGAGCCCGGAGAGGCACCAGGGGCTGCGCAGTGCATGCCCCTTAAACTGCGCTTTAAGCGGCGCTGGAGTGAAGACTGTCGCCTGGAGGGGGGTGGGTGCCTCTCTGGGGGCCCTGAGGATGAGGGTGAGGACAAGAAGGTGCGTGGGGACATGGGCCCTGGGGAGCCTGGGGGACCCCTCACCCCACGTCGGGTGAGCTCTGACCTCCAGCACGCTACAGCCCAGCTCTCTCTGGAGCACCGAGATTCCTGAGAGCTGTGGGCAAGGGCCCCGAGCGCCACCCCCCACCCACCCCACTCCCTGAGCTTTTGCTGCCTTAACCCCCCCCCCCCAGCCCTGGAGGTGAGGGCAGCTCTCTTTAGTCTCCCCCCTGCCTCCTCCCTTTCTTCTCTCCCACATTTTGTATAAAACTTTGAATTTTTTTTTAATGGTAGGGTGGGTGGGTGCCCAGAGCTGGGGGCTAATCTCCTCCTCATCTCTGGGTTTCTAAGTTCTGGGCAAAGCGGTGGTGGGGGGTGGGAGGGGGGTCTTAAGGGGGGGCACCTCCATTCTGGGGATTTCTATTTGAACAGGGGCTTTGGCCTTAAAACCCAGGAACTTTTTTATTACGATCGTAGGAAGCAAAGCCTTGTCTCCCTCCCTCTTCTCTGCCTCTTACCTCGTTCCCCCCCTTGTGCCCCTCCCCCAGCCCTAACCCTGCCTTCCTTGCCCCTCCAGGGGCTGTGAGTGCCTGGGTTTCATAGACCCCACAAGGTTGCAGCAGGGGCAGGAGGGACAAATTTTATAAACCAAAAATTCTGGGGGTGGGGTGGGGTGGGAGGCAGAGGAAGGTAAGGGGTGCCGCCTATGGGCCACAAATCTCTACAAGTGCCTGTTCCCTACACCACCCCAGTACTGGTCCAGTCCCTTTCACGCCCACCCCCAACTGCTCCTAGTCTGGCCCATGGGCAGGTGGGTCAAGAGATGGGAAGGGGGGGTCTCTCAAAACCAAACTGGAAGCCCCTCTCTGCCTCCCAGCTGGGGCCCCAGGGGTGGGCTGGAGGGCTGTGGTCAAGCCTTATTCTGTATTGGGAATGGAGGGTGGGGTGGGAGGTGAGGGGCCTGCTGGAGAATGTATTCAAAACAATAAAACTTTGGACCTTTGCATGTGGTAATCTATCCTAGGTGCTGGGTGAAGCCACAGTATCAACAAAGACTGCAGTTTAATTCTGGACAGGTCTAGACACCTGCTTCCCATCTGTGGCCAGGCCTGACTCCACCTGAACAGGTCAACTAGGCCTGGGGAGATTGGCCCTACTTTCAGACGTCACAAACCTCAGAGCTGATGATTAAGCTTTCTGGCTTTCTCTAGTCTTGTCTTTCCTTGACTGGTTCCTTATCATCCCATCTGCCTCTGGGACCCTTACATGACCCTGCTGTTCCTGCTACCTGAATTGCTTTTGCCCTCCAGCTCTGACTGCTAAGCCACACCCCCATCGGGTCCCTAGGGAAGGAAGGGTCCTGGATTTTGAATCAAGGCTAGCTAGCATCCTGCTCTTCTCCCTCAAATGTATGGTCCACACCTGTAATACCCCCAGCACTTTAGATGGGAAGTTCAAATATAAGGCCTGCCTGGACCAGGTAAAAGGGAAATGTGATGTTATCCTTCTGCTTGGGATCCTTTGACTGTGGGGCCTGTAGTGTCTTGAAATGCAGCCCTTGGGAGATGCTCAGCTCTGTTCAAGGGTGCTTCTGCTCTTCAGAGAACTTCAGTTTGTTTCAGAGCATCTTATGTGGGGTGGCTCATGACAGCTAGTATCTCCAGTTCCAGGGGGTGCTGCTTCTGGTACCCTCACAAAATTGGCATATAGTCACTCATATACACATTAACAAATTGTTTAAGAAGTTTATGTTTGTGCACATGAATGCTTGGTCTATATGCATATCCACATACCATCATGTGTGCTATGTCTGAGATGGTCAGAAAAGGGCATCAGATGCCCTGGAAGGACAGAAAGATGATTGTGAACTGCCCTGTGGATGCTGGGAACCAACCCTGGGTCATCTGCAAGAGCAGTAAGTGCTCTTAATCGCCAAGCCATCTTTCCAGCCCCAATAAAACTAAATCTTAAACCTTGGTAATCTTTGTCTCACCAGCCCTCCCACCCAAACCCCCCAACACCCTCCCCCCAAGAGCAGGTTTTGAGAGGGATTTGTTGCATTAAGATCTTGACTGACCTGCTGTGTGTCAAGTTATTTAAGCCATTTTTTTTTTTTTCCTGAGATGGTTTCTTTGTGTAGCCCTGGCTGTCCTGGAACTCTGTTGATCAGGCTGGCCTTAAAACTCAGATCCACCTGTCTCTGCCTCCTAATGCTCGCGAGTGCGTGCTCGCGCGCGCGCGCGCACACACACACACACACACACACACATACACACCCCGCCCTCAGGCCCCGCCCAGGCACATTTTAGTTCTTTAAGCATTCAACAACAAAGGACGTCATTAAACTTGCCTATGGTCTTATTCAATAAAGTGGCTCTTAATCTAATGTCTTCAAATAACTGGACTTTCCAGTGGAAAGCCAAGATGTCCTAGTGCAGATCAAGGGATCTGGGATCTTGGAATTTGGTTGATGATAGAGCTAAGAAACCAGGAGTCTGGAGAGCTGAGTCTTCAAGGAGATAAAACAATCAGAATTCAGGCTCTGGTTGCTTTAGGATCCAGGTCCCACCTGGGCAGTGCAGGTGTGATGCCCTAGGCCCAGAAAGTGGAAAGGGGTTCCCTCAAGGCCATACAGTTGATAAGAGATAAGAGATGAGAGCTCAGGGCCTGTTGGACTAGCTTCATTGTAAAACTCCACCTTGAGCAGCCCTGAGGGGGAGGGAACATTGAACTGGCAATGGCTACCCACCCTGCACTTCAACTTCAGCCTGTGCCAGCCCTGGAGTGGGTGCTCCAGGATGATGCTGACCAGGACTGGCAGACTGGCAGGAATCAGGCTCCAGTGGTAGCTTGTGGCCAACTGCTCCCTCTCCTGGGTGATGTAAGCCATTCCCTGGGGTGGGAACCACTGGGTTATTTCTGGAAGTTGGGATGAGACATATCTCCTGGCAACATGGATGCAGCTGAGTTGCTAGTGGAGTGATACAGAAAGGCGGATGTTGTCACTGCAAGAAAGAAGCAGGACCGGCTAGTAGCCTCAGCAGAACCCCTCAGAGTCTTAAAAAAAAAAAGCAGGATTTCTCTGTGTAGCCCTGGCTGTCATGGAATTCACAAGGAGACCAGTCTGGCCTCCAACTCAGAGATCTACCTGCCCCTGCCTGCTGGGATCAAAGGCATGTGCGGCCACCGATGGGCCTTCAAAGCACTTCTAATCACATGGCTCCTAAGTGTTCAGCTTCAGAACCCCTCCAGAGGACAGGCCATGATCTAATCAAACTTGTTGTCCCAGATTCTTGCTGTGTGGGATGTCACAGGTGATTTTTGGACTGAAAAACAGCAGCTCCGCCAGTCTTTAATCGCCCACCTGAATCCATTTGGAGGTCTGGAACATTTTCTGCAAAAAGATGCCCTGAGCTTAGTGTGGTGGCACATGCCTTTGCCTCAGTACCGGGAAGGCTGAGGTAGGATTGCTGCTAGTTTGAGACCAGCCTTGCTACAGAACAAGACACTATTCCTTCCTTCTCCTCCTCACTGCTGCTCTTCCATTTTGCTTTTTCAGGATAGGATTTCTCTGTGAAGACATGGAACTCTGTAGACCAGGCTAGCCTTGAACTCAGAGATCTTCCTGCCTCTGCCTCCTGAGTGTTAGAACTAAAGGTGTGGACGCTGCCACGCCAGCTAAGGCCTCATTTCTTTTTTGTTGTTGTTTAAGAATTATTTATTTTATGTATACGAGTACACTGTCGCTGTCTTCAGACACACCAGAAGAGGGCATCGGATCCCATTACAGATGGTTGTGAGCCACCATGTGGTTACTGGGAATTGAACTCAGGACCTCTGGAAGAGCAGTCAGTGTTCTTCCCCGCTGAGCCATCTCTCCAGACCCCAAGACCCTATTTCAAAGAGAAGAACGGGGGTGGCGGTGGGGGTGGGATGTAGCTCAATTTGTAGTGTTTGCTTAGTATACACACTTCTCATCCCCATAAAACTGTCTTGGTGGCACTAGTCTGTAACTCAAGCACAGTACAGGCAGGGAGATGTCTTTCTTAGCTTCATAGTGAATTTGAGTGCAGCTTGGGCCACATGTGACCCTGTCTCAAAAGAAACAAAAACAGCCGGGCAATGGTGGTGCACGCCTTTAATCCCAGCACTTGGGAGGCAGAGGCAGGTGGATTTCTAAGTTCGAGGCCAGCCTGGTCTACAGAGTGAGTTCCAGGACAGCCAGGGCTACACAGAGAAACCCTGTCTCGAAAAACAAACAAACAAAAAAAAAAAAAGAAAAGAAACAAAAACCAAAAACAAGCCACTGAAAGTCCTCCATAGATCTCTCACGACATTTTACAAATGAATCCATTCCAACTAAAATCCCATTTGCAACAGACCTCCTCCAAAGTATCTACAGGGCTCTCCCAAAGTCTCTTCCTTGTGTTTCTTAGCCATCCCTCATTCATGGCTGCTCAGAGATTTTCCCCCTCATATCTTTCATAGATATCCCTTGAGATTTCTCCATAATGCCCCAAACAATTGTTTTGCATAGCTTATATCAAAGCCTTCCATCTCTTTGTGGATCCCCATCAATTCTTCCAAACATCTTTAGGCTCCTCTTAGACACTCGGAGACATTTTACAGATCTTCTCCGAATTCGCCCTCCAATGCCCCACAGATCTCAAAGAGCGGTCCACTGTGCAGGTCACACGGATTCTGGCAGTTAAATAATCTGTTCTATCCTACTACATACCCTAGTGGGATTCTTTTGGTCCTATACCTAGGGGCTTGATTTCACTTTTCAACTCTGAGCAGCCATAAGAGGGCGGCAGCTACCATTCGACTGTTACTCCAGAAACTCCCTCTCCAGTCGGGCGTGAAGTGTCTGGAGGCTTTGCAAAGAGGGCGGAAATACCCGCGCTTTGCCTTCTGGATAACGTAGTCTTTAGAGGCGTTAGCAGTACCTTCTGTCTCTGTTCCGTGTCTACTGAGAATTGCAGTAGGGAAATGACCGAGCAGACAGGACTTTAGGCTTCAAAAAAGCCCCAACAATTAGGACGAATACAGACTTCGAATAAAGTGGAGCACAGAGATTCCGTTTCTGAGGCAGGAGAGCTGACAACATTTTGATCTTTGTCTCCCCCCCACCCCCCCGCACATACGCACACCGAGTTTCCTACTTTGGAGCGACTTTCCCCGGATATTAAATTGGCTAACGGGAGACTCAACATATTCAGGAAAGCAGAAACTCCTTGTAGCTGGCTCCCTTCATTTGGATTATCTAGAATCCTGTAATTTAGGAAGAGGGTAGACGCAAAAAATTGAGTGGGGGTTCAAGACAGAAATTTTTAAAAATCCTGCAGCTCATCTTCTTGGTCCTAACCATTTTGCTAGGGAAAGGTAGACTATCCGAAAACAAATGCTCTGAGACATGGTCGGGACTATTTACTACACTAAATCCTTTGAGAATGCAAGGAGACGTTTTTCTCTTCTCTATATGTGTGACTCCTTTTTCCAGCACTCACTTATGGGTTTAGGTAGACCTAGGGACCAGAGGAGACATTGTAACACATTACAGTTTCTCCCTGGGAACTGTCGTTCTTAACCTTTCACCTACACTCTCAGCCACAGTACTCCCTTTGGACTACAGCTCCCACCAAGCCCCAGAGCCTAGCTTCACGTAGAGTCAGAGTCTACTGCGGATTATTCCCAGCATGCTTCTGGTTGCTGGTAGCTCCCATCCGCTTCGTCAATGGTGAGGCAGTATTGAACTTCATTTCCCAGAAGACACCAGACTCACTGAAGCGACGCTCTTAACTCTTGGTGTCGACTACATTTCCCGGAAGGAACTGCGACGAGGCTAACTGGACAGAGAGAGCGCAATGATAGTCCATTTCCTATCCTATGCCTTCCAGTTACAGTATCTATTTAAGGTTTGAGGACCACCTGAGACTTCATTTCCTATCGTGCTTTATCAACCTCTACACCTGCAATGCGGTGAGGGCGTGGTGACGACTCCATTTCCCAGTGTGCCTCACAGCCGGAGTACTAAGTATTCACCGATGCGGACTCGATTTCCCAGAATGTACGCGGTGCAGGAAGTCAGCGACGACCCACGGACTAGGCGGGTGGCTGGACTCTATTTCCCGGCGTGCGTCAGGCTTGGATGCTGCTCATATTGGAGTGGATAAGATTTCATTTCTGAGATACTCTAGGGGACTTGCTTTTTCCTCTGTGTAGTGAGTGTGTGGCCTTGACTGTGTTTTTCAAAGTGCTTCCAAGTTGGTTTTGGGAGAGTCGGGTGACATTACCCAGGACTCTATTTCCCGGTGTGCAGCGCGAGCCGTCACACTACGCCCCCAGCGGTCAGCTACTCCAAGGTCTTGAGAACTCCATTTCCCGGCGTGCTGTGCGGGTCGAGGGTGGTGACAACGAAGCCGACGGCAGGGGACTTCATTTCCCGGCGTGCCCCGCGGCGGGCGCTGGGCCGGAGCCGGAGCCCGAACGGCGCGGCCTGGAAGAGGCCGGAGCCCAGGGGAGGCGGCGGCAGCGGCAGCGGCGGGGGCAGCCCAGGCAGCCCGAGCCCCGCGGCCTGGGCCTGCGCTCGGCGCCATGAGCGGCGGCGGGCCTTCGGGAGGCGGCCCTGGGGGCTCGGGCCGGGCGCGGACCAGCTCGTTCGCCGAGCCAGGCGGCGGAGGCGGAGGCGGTGGCGGCGGCCCCGGGGGCTCGGCCTCCGGCCCAGGAGGCACTGGCGGCGGGAAGGCGTCAGTCGGGGCTATGGGTGGGGGCGTGGGAGCTTCGAGCTCTGGGGGTGGCCCCAGCGGCAGCGGCGGAGGAGGCAGCGGTGGCCCCGGCGCGGGCACTAGCTTCCCGCCGCCCGGAGTGAAGCTGGGCCGTGAGTACTTAGGGGCGCCCTGTGGGGTGGTGATCTGGGTTTCTCAAGCGCATCAAACGGCGATCAGATTCTTTCATGTACACAGAAGCTCGAGGTCACCGTGCTTCTTCAAGCCGGGATCTGAGCTTTCTGTCTCCCAGATAAAGGAGTTTGGGGGTTACCATCACTTGGAGTTTAGAATCAGAATTACCAACACCCGAGAAACAGAGGTCACAGGTCCTATTCTTCCAGTTATCAAGGTCTCGAGTACTTGACGTTGCCATCCCTGGAGAATAGGATCAGAGGTCATAGTTACTTGCCAATGGTGATCTAGGATTGTTGTCCCCTAAGAGACAAGAATATGATTGATTGCTGCCACCATCTCCATCAAAAATGGGGATTTAGATTGAATATCCTTTAGAAACACCGATTCTGGCTTATTAATGTTTCCAGAGAACAGGTTTTAAACCATAAGGTTTGACATTACCACGTAACCCACTGAAAATGTGTAGACTTGTAGTCAGTCCTCAATGATGGCAGTAAATATTCACTCTTGTTTATAAATAACATGGGTTGGTTGGAAATCAACATGGTCTTCTAATCAAGCTCAGTGTCAGTTTTAAAACAAGGTGGGGGAGCAGGGCTCTTTTGAAAAAATGGAATGGGCGTCCCACAGGTCATACCTGTTATAAAATATGGGTTTGAAGTGGCTGATACTGGCTCTGAAAATAGACAGCCATGTGGGATTATTTTTCAAAATATTCCTCACTGCCTCTCATTGAATTTGTTGGTAAGTTTCCTAAAGGGAGTGGGGCCCTAAGCATGGCAGCTAGGTTTGCAGCTACTCAGAGACAGGGAATTGGAAATCAAAGCTTTCCTCCAGAGGCATCAGGCTGGAGTATGTACCCCTTCAGCAGTTGTAGAGATTAGCTGCTCCATTCTCAGGCTAGGTACTACTCTGGAGCACACAGAGGCCAGGCCAGTGCCCATAACAATGCAAAGTAGTTGGTAAGTGTAACAGACCCCCAAACCCTAGTCCTACCCCTAAGTGAGGGTCACAGCAATGGCTCTTCAGACCAGTTCATTTCTGTTACTTAGGAGCTCTGCCAGGAAGGATTTAGAAGTCAGTGCTCTCTGGCTGTGAGGATTGACAGTGTTTCCCTGAAGAAGAAACACCCCCATAGTTTCTGCTCCTTTGTGTGGAAGATGGTACCTTGTACCTGCCCTGCAGAAGGGAAAAAGTCTGGAGAGCCTGGTGTGGCTGGAGTGTTGGTGGCCCCCACCAAGAGATTTCACTGCTGTTTGCTAGAAGTAGAAATTTGTAGGTGCTTTACCCACCAATGGAAACTAACTTTGAATGGTGGCATCCTATATAGAAGGCAGAATTTAGGGTTTCTTGGAAGAGGCTCTAGGACATAGCGTCTCCCCGTTCTTAGGCACTGAACTCAAGGTATTGGCCTTGTGTGTGCCAGACAGTTATTCTACCACGGAATAATCACTGTCCATACAATGAACTGAACAGCTTTCTCTCCCTGGGCTGTGGTGGTTAGAAAGGAAAGATAAGTGGATTATATCCCCTTTGCTCCTTAGGTGACAGCGGGAAGGTGACCACAGTGGTAGCCATTCTAGGCCAAGGCCCAGAGCGTTCCCAAGAGGTGTCTTACACTGACATCAAAGTGATTGGTAATGGCTCATTCGGAGTAGTGTACCAGGCACGGCTGGCAGAGACGAGGGAACTGGTGGCCATCAAGAAGGTTCTTCAGGACAAAAGGTTCAAGGTAGCTTGGGTAGACTGGAGGTCTGGGCACTGGGAGTGACTGCTGAGTGAACCCAGCAATAGAGTTGGAGCCGGGAATTTCATGTTCTCAATATTATTTATTAGTGTGTGCATATGTATGATGTCTATATGTAAGTGTGGCTGGCATGTGTGTGCCATGGTTTGTATGTGGTCAGGGCAACTGTTGGAAGTTGGTTCTTCCACTGTGGAATTCAGGGACTGAACTCAGAACTTGAAGCTTGCGTGGCAAGCACATCTGTCTACTGAAGCATCTCACCAGCTTGAGCCTAGGATTTCTTTGAGACTTAAGCATGGGCCAAGGAGAGGGGGAAGGAAGAGAATGAACGGGAAAGAGGGGAGATATACATTTCAGAACAGCTGAGGGGTAAAGTTTACTGGGCATTTCCTCAGTGTAAGTGCTTGACAGGCAAGTTTCTAATTTAATTTACCTGAAGAGTCTCTGAGGACAGGTACTGCTGCCATTCCTGTTCTAAGTTAGCAGAAATGAAGCTGCACAGTAAGAATGAAGCTGCACAGTAAGGCCCCCTCAGCAGTAGGCTCTGGCCTGTTTGACTCACAAGTCCTCCTCAACCCCTTGGTTACATCTCTTCTGATGCTGGGAGCTTGGAAGGTAGTGCAGAATAGAGTCCAGCCCTTCTGGACGGTGCTCGTGATTGCTAAGCCACTTGTTTGGTGCAGGGCTGTCTCTGGGGGGAAGAGAGCTCTGTAAGCTAGCTGAGGCCTAGGGAACCTTAGAAAGAGGAGGGGGGGAGTGGAGGGATGTGTGGTGACTGGAGAACTGTGCCAGACCAGATGGGGGAACTGGGCAGGACCTGGGCAGTGGGTGCTCTTGCACAGGAAGAACTCTGGGGTGTCAGACCTGAGAGGGATCTGGGGAGAGTCTTGAGGCCCTAGAGGACTGGACATTGGAAAGAGTCCCTGGCATGGAGTAGAAGATGAAATTGAAAGTCTGGAGTCTCAGATCTAAGCTAGAGCTGAGTCCCCTGTACTTCCAGGGAAGGTGACAGGGGTCAGGGTGAGCCAGGCAGCCACTGCCTGTCTACTGCTGCCTGTGCCAGTGTTGGGTGGTAATGTCTATGTGGTCTGATTTCTTTAGTTTTGGTAGTATGTGAGATTGAACCCAGAGGTCTGCACATGCTGTGTGAGTGCTATACCAACTGAGCTAGCTAGGTCCCTAGCACTCTCTGTTTTTGAGACAGAGCTACACTAAGTTGCCCAGGCTGTCCTTGAATTTGAAATCCTCCTGCCTTAGCCTTCCAAGTGGCTGAGATTACAGACTAGCACCACCAGGCCTAGCTTAAGCAAATTTTATAAGAGATGCTGAGGATTGGCTTTATGAAGGAAATAATTGGCCTTTACATGTCTCCAGTAGTCAGAGAACTTCTAAAAAGCAGGTTGAAGTAATAAACATATTGGTGGCCCCGGACCCATAGACCTGAAGCTTCCATATGGGGGTAGGGCCAGGGGTGAAGAAATATCTCCCCATCTTTTGCCTCCCATAGGCCTTGGAGCCTTGAGTTTGAGACATGAAACAGTTGCCTGCTCCATTAGCAGAAATAGGTGTACTAGGGGGTACTAGGGGGAGGGGGAGGCAGGAGATTGGACGTATTGAGACTCTCCCTTTTTCCTTAAGAACCGAGAACTGCAGATTATGCGTAAGCTGGACCACTGCAATATTGTGAGGCTGCGGTACTTTTTCTACTCCAGTGGGGAGAAGGTGAGACATTGGGAATCCAAGGTGTGTAGCTCCCCACACTGTGATGCTATCCACTCTTCTGCCTCCCATTCCCAGAAGATCCTCTGTGTCCCTCACTGTCCCCTGTATACTTTCCCCTCTTCCCGTAAAATGCCTCACACCTGCCCTTTGTTCTCCAGAAGGATGAGCTGTATTTAAATCTGGTGCTGGAGTATGTGCCCGAGACGGTGTACCGAGTGGCCCGTCACTTTACCAAGGCCAAGCTGATCATCCCTATCATCTATGTCAAGGTGGGCTGGCAGGCAGGCTGCTGGGCTCTGGGCCTGTGGATCCCTTCTGCTTATGTTCCCCATCCTCAGCTCTGTAGCTTGCAAATGGGTTTGACTAAGCCCAGGGGAGGGTCAAGGCCAAGGGGGTGGAAAGGGAACTGCTCCACATAGTAGGACCAGTGCCACTGGGGTTGGGGTGGATGGGGAGTATAGAGTTGGCAGTAAAGATGCCCAGAAGAGCCAGCAGGCCTCTCCCCATGGCACCTTGCAGCTGGGGGAGCTCACATGATGTGGGCTGGGCCTGTGGCTGCTGCTGCTTACATGTTGGGAAGGGAATTCTCCAAGCTGAGAGCCATGCTGTGGCTGTTATCTGCTCAGCCAAGTGCAGAGCAGCTTCAGACTCATCTGAGACCCAGCCTTGCCTTTGAAGAGCTGTTTGGCGGGGCATGGTGGTGCACACCTTTTGTCCCAGCACTCAGGAGGCAGAGGCAGGAGGATCTCTGAGTTCAAGGCCATCTTGGTCTACATAATAAGCTCCAGGACAGCCAGGGCTACAATAGAGAGACCCTGTCTTTAAAAAACAAAAGAGCCATGTTTGGTGAGGTTACGGGCACCATCAAAGAAAATGACAAAGCTGAGGAGCTGCTGCTATGTAGAGAGCCACAGGGAGTGAGTGCTGGAAACAGAAAGCCCTACCTGACTGGCCTGGGGGTGAGAAAGATGAGGGAAGGGATGCAGGGAGAGGGGTAGAGTTATGCAGGCACAGGAGGAGGGTCCGGAAGCAGTCAGGGTATATTATCAGGTACTGGCTTAGGCCCAGGAGACTCAGGAGCTTCAAACTCCAAGGTCCTGGCTGCATGTGTGGTGCATGTTTGTAATCCCAGCACTAGGGAGGCTCATACAGGAGGATTTCAAGCTCGGGGCCAGTCTGTCACTCTGTTTTGAAAGAAACCTAGAAAGGTTCCATGGGTAAAGGTGTTTGCTGCTAAGCCTGAGGACCAATTTCTGAGACACAAATGATGAGCCCACACCAGCATGTTGTCCTGATTGCCACTTGTGGTCTATGGCACATGTGTAACCCCTTTCCCTCCAGAGGCAGTCATGTACATACAACCAAAATGTTATACAAATTAAAAACAAGTCAAAACTGAAAACCTTACTTAGGTTCTGGTCCGTGGGAGTGGGGAAGGCAGGAACTGAAGCTGGAGAAGACCTGTGCATAGGAGCTGCTGTCAGCGAGGGTGGGGCAGGGGCTGAGGTCTCTGGAGCTGGCAGTTTTGGTGAGAGGGGATGCAGGGTGCCTGGCCCACAGCCTGTGTTATGGCAAGACCTTCTGGTGTCAGTCATCATAGGGGTAACTGGAGCAGCAATTCCTCATGTGGGGGCCAGGCCCAGTGTCAGCCATCCTTAGGCTTCAGAAACTGGGGCTCTGTGGCCTGTCTTCTAAGTCTTCCATGTTATTGACCAAGGGTTTACAACAGTTCAGGAGATGAGGCCATGGGGCAGCCAGCAGGGATAGTGGCATATGGGCCAACAGTGTGCTCTGTGGGAAGCGGTGGGCTGGAGCTGAGCTGTGCCCTGCCCATCCTAGGTGTACATGTACCAGCTCTTCCGGAGCTTGGCCTACATCCACTCCCAAGGTGTGTGTCACCGTGACATCAAGCCCCAGAATTTGCTTGTGGACCCTGACACTGCTGTCCTCAAGCTCTGTGATTTTGGCAGGTAGGTCCGACTTGCAGCCTGTGGAGTGCCTGAAGGGTGAAAGAGCCTCTAGCTTGGTGCTTAACCCTGCTTATCTCTTCCCACAGTGCAAAGCAGTTGGTTCGGGGGGAGCCCAATGTGTCCTACATCTGTTCTCGGTACTACCGTGCTCCAGAGCTCATCTTTGGAGCCACAGATTACACCTCATCCATCGGTCAGTGACAGGCTTGGTGATTAGGGCCTACCGTCTGTCCTTACGGGTGCTCCCAGGCTGAGGAGGCTGGTGCTGCTCCATCTTGTTAGAGCAGCTAACCAATAGAAAACCACTGCTAGCGGCTTCCCAGCAGCTGAACAGCTGGCCAGGACGGGGCTGGGATTTAAAGTCTGACTTGGCTCCGGAGTCCTCCTCCACTTAGAAACTCCCAGTCAGCCTAGTCACCAGAACTGCTGCCATAAGTGTATGTCCTGCCCCAGGGCTGTCTTTTTGTTTCTGAGTGTAGCTTTACCCTCTTCAAGGCTTGGGGGGAGGCTGAAATGAGAGCATGTACATGAAGGGAAGGCTTGAAGGAGAATGTCAGGCTGAGGAGCTGGTGACTCAGGTGTGAACTTGTGCCAGTGCAGGTCAAGGTACAGAGCAGGGAGGGGGGAGCAGGCCAGAAGCCAGGTGCTGAACAGCTGGCTCACGACAGAAAGCTTTCTTGTGGCCCAGAGCACACAGGTGCCAGTGGGCAGGGTCAGGCCTTGTGCTTGTCTAGAGAAGTAAAGAAGGGTCAAAGGATTTATTGGGATCACTCACCGAGGATAGAAGGGCTGTGAGCACACCTGGACTGGAGAGCACAGCTTGAGACAGCTGCTGCAGTGCCTCTGGGGATAGCCATGAGGAAGCAGTGTTGGCAAAGGAGTCGGCTTGGTGGCTTTGGCTGTCTAGTGCTTACCTCTCCCCTTCCCCTTCAGATGTGTGGTCAGCTGGCTGTGTACTGGCTGAGCTTCTTCTAGGCCAGCCCATCTTCCCTGGGGACAGTGGGGTGGACCAGCTTGTGGAGATCATCAAGGTGAGGACGGGGTGGGGAGTGGGGCAGGGCCAGAGCCAGGGAAAGCAGGGGTGGGCCTGAGGTAAAGGGCTTTGTCTCAAACCCTCACTTTCCTTTACAGGTACTAGGAACGCCAACCAGGGAACAAATCCGAGAGATGAACCCTAACTATACGGAGTTCAAGTTCCCCCAGATCAAAGCTCACCCCTGGACAAAGGTAGGGGCAGAAAGACAGACTTGCACTGCTTGGCTGAAGGGTGGATCCCCTTGGAGACCAACTGCTCTGGGGACCTGGCTTAAAAATCATGGTTTGCAGAGCTGGAGAGATGGCTCAGTGGTTAAGAGCACATGTTACTCTTACAGAGGATCTGGGTTCAATTTCCAGCACTCAAATGGGAGCTCACAACCACCTGTAAGTCCAGTTCCAGGGGATCCTTACAGGCATGCATGTGGTTAACACAGATGTACACAGGCAAACATTCACATACATAAGTAAACAGATGGAAAAAAAAATGACGGGGGTTAGGGGTGATCTCTGAAGTTATCCAGGGAGGCAGTCAACACTCTGAGATTGTGAAGTTTATAGAATTTTAAAAGTTGAGAACTCATAGGTAAATACAAGATTCCCATTTATATGGGGCAAATACGCACCAAGATTCACAAGTCATGGATCCCGAGCCAGTATCCACCTCACTGTGTCTTGTCTCCTAACTGGGGAGGTGGGTGTTTGGAAAGCAGGCTGCCACAGGAGGGCACATGGGTGTCACAGCACCTTTCACCCTCTGAATTAACCTACAGGTGTTCAAATCTCGGACACCACCTGAGGCCATTGCACTCTGCTCCAGCCTGCTGGAGTACACGCCATCCTCAAGACTCTCCCCACTAGAGGCCTGTGCCCACAGCTTCTTTGATGAACTTCGGAGTCTCGGAACCCAGCTCCCCAACAATCGCCCGCTCCCCCCCCTGTTCAACTTCAGTCCTAGTGGTGAGCAGAGCCTGGGGCCAGCAGAGATGTTGGGGATGTGGAGAGGCTTGGTGTTGGATAGGACTGGGGAGCTGAGAGGGACCAAGGTGGCCCTGGGCTCAGCCTGGTGTCTCCACACTGTGGCTGGATGCTAGTCCTTTTCCACTTGTCCATCTGAGCCCTGTGGCTAAAGTCTCTTCCACTTGGCCTTGCCAGTAACTGGGTCCTTGTTTGGTGTCCCATCCTAACCCTAACTGGCTTTCTGAAAGTCTTGCCTCTCCCTAACTGGGCTGTCAATTCCTGTCTCTAGAACTGTCCATCCAACCGTCTCTCAATGCCATTCTCATCCCTCCTCACTTGAGGTCCCCAGCAGGCCCTGCTGCCCTCACCTCGT
Organism: Rhynchomys soricoides; assembly: GCA_019843965.1. Taxonomy (NCBI): domain Eukaryota; kingdom Metazoa; phylum Chordata; class Mammalia; order Rodentia; family Muridae; genus Rhynchomys; species Rhynchomys soricoides. Next base: position 737,362 of record JADRCH010000201.1, read on the forward strand.
CCTCACAAGGTAAGCTGGGGAACCTGTGTGCTGAGGGTCAAGTGGGGGTTGTCCTTGGTTTCTAACGTTTTCTGTGGGTTTTGAGTTGTTGACATCTGACGGCACAGAAGGCATATTTTACAGTATGTCAGCAATCAGCTTTGTAGGGCAGTAATGCCCACATTTGTGTTTAAATGCCAACTGGAAGACCAAACATTTCTTTGGTCTGAACAAATAAACAAAAAGTTGCCCACATTTGAAGATTGGGCCATTCTGGGTAAAAACCCAGATTTCCTGTTTCTTAGGGGGGGAAAGATCACGCTTGGCAGTCATGGGTCTGCCTGTCTCCTGACAGCAGTTGGAGCAGTGTCCCTTTTCTTCCATGGAGCTGGCTCCTTGGTGTAAGCCACTTAGTGTCAAGCTGGCCCTTTGGCATCTAAGTCTGTAACCCTGAACCTAGAGTGACAGCTATCAATTTCTTGTGTAGCATTTGGAAGCAAGTTATTTTGTGGGTGTGGGGTGTGATGCAAAGGCCAACTGTGCCCTCCCCTTCCCTCTCCTTCCTTCAGCTTTAACTGAGACTCAGACTGGCCAAGACTGGCAGGCACCTGATGACACACCTACCCTCACTAACTCTTCCTGAGGGCCCCACCGACTACCCCTCCACATCCATCTGGGAAGGCCCAAGTGGGGCTGGAAAGGGGGCCAGAGCCCATCAAGCTCCTGCCCTGGCTGGGCCCCTAGACTAGAGGGCAGAGGTAAATGAACTACCCCCAGCATCTAGGCCTCCCTCACCAGCCTCACCTTTGTAGTGGGCTTTTTAAAGAGGATTTTAACTGTTTGTGGGGGAGGGAAGAGAAGGAAGGACGGGGTTGGGGGGTATGAGGACCGTCTACCCCCTTGGTCCCCTCCCCTCCCCCCAGGTTACCACTCCTTTCCCCCTCTCCCATGTCCCCTGTAAATAGAACCAGCCCAGCCCATCTCCTCTTCCCTTCCCTGGTCCCCTGGGTGTAAATAGATTGTTATAATTTTTTTCTTAAAGAAAACGTCGATTCACACCATCCAACCTGCCCTCCCCCTCAGCTGTGCCCCCCTCTTGTCCTCTGCTCCCAAGGCTTCCTCCCTCTCCCCATCCTGGAAGGAGGAGTTAGGGAGAGCCCCTGGTGTCTTAGTTTCCACAGTAAGGTTTGCCTGTGTACAGACCTCTGTTCAATAAATTATTGGCATGAAACCCTTCTTCCTGTCTGGCTGCCTGTTTCCACAGAGTGAGGGGTCCAGGGTTTAGAATGAGTTCCACTCCAGGCAGGGGGACACTTAGAGGCCAGAAACCGGTGCCACTTAATGCTTCCCCACCACAGACATGGAGCCTGTCTATTTCTCGGCACAAATTCTTTGTTAACGAAGGAAAGAATGAGCATCCTGGGTGGTGAGTGAGAGACCCTGGATGATGAGTCTCTCAGACCGAATATCTGATTGCCTGCAGACTGGCTGGGATGGGTGTATGTATGGACAGGCCGATTCCCAAGGCATAAGGCATAAGGCCCTGTCTGAAGCATGGTACCCACTTGCTTCTCTCTCTCTCGGTCTCCCAGTATTGCTCAGGCTTCCCTGGAACTCCAGATCATTTTGCCTCCTAAATACTGCGATCACAGGCTTGTGCCACTCTGCCTGGCTCTTTCCCTTGACTTTTAAAATATGCTGGAGCCAGATGGTAGGGACCATGGGCAGAAGAAAATGGTGTCTCTACATGGTGCCAAGCAATGAGTGGGTAGGATGCTCCAGAAAGGGAGAGGACCTGGGAGGGAGCACCTTTGGGTCTTCCTGAAGGATTCTACCGATGCAGGAAAGGTAACTGGAACATTTTCTGAGGGAGCCCAAGATTCTGGGCCCTGCTAGCTGCTCGCATCAGCCCCAAGGGTACCTTTCTGCTCTGCAGGGCTGATCCCACCCTTCTTTCACTCAAACCAGCTACGAAGCAGGATGAGCACGGCTGCTCTGGGTCAAGGGATGGACTGATGTCCTCTGTGGTCACTGAGAGGTCATGTCTTACTCAGAACAATAGAGATGGGCCTAAGAACTGCATTCACATCTCACAGTGCCTCCACCCAGCCTGAGACCCTGGGCATTCTCTGTGCTATGTCCTTACTCGCACAGCCAGGATGGTACACAGGTTCATCTTAGGCCTGAGGGACATTGCGTGTCCTGCCTAATGCTGCTGTACTGCAGCTGTAACTGGATGGCCTGCCTGAAAGGTTTTTTTCCTTTTGTGCTGGCAGATTCCTATTTTTACTTCAGGAACTGGCGCCACTAGGAAGTCTCTTCTCAGTTCCACTGTCCCTGCACATCACCACCTCAGCCCAGGAATCCTTAGACCTGACTATCCTTTAGTCTGCAGCACCATGGTCTATGAGGGAAGTCTTGGGCACACGGGCCGAATGGGCCAAGGCAGCACTGTCTGTATAGGGGCAACTGTCTTCTGTATAGCTGTCTGTACTTCAGTCAGCTGCCCCTGCTGAGCTGAGCATGCCTGAGTGCAGAGCTGTGACTGGTTCATCCCTGGGTCTTCAGTATCACCCAGGCTGAGCCGAGTACTGGGGTCACCTACAGATTTCTTTTCATACTGTCAAAACTGAAATGAAGCAAGCCCTGTGAAACTAAGTGCCTTCCTATACCAGGTAGAGCTAAGTCCCAAGTCCTGGGAGGGTTGGGTGGGGAGTTATAAGCAGAAGATCTGAAGAGGTATATGGGAGTGTCTGGCACAGGCCTGGCATATGGTTGGTGCTCAATAAAGGTTACCTGATGTTGCTGAGCACTGGGTGATACCGTGCAGAGCCTTGGCAAACCCTGTTCTGCAACGCAGCTGTAGGAGCTGAGACAGATCACTTCTCAGAGCTTCATTTTCACCTTGGGCAGGGAAAGGTGACAGGAGAAACCCTGAGGAGTCAGCAGTTAGAAGAGGCCAGCAGGGTGGACCCTGACAGGTGGGTGCCAGATCAGCTTGCCAGGAGGGGTCCTCTTCTCCCCTGAGGTGCCTAGACTCAAGCTTGTAAGCCAACCCTTTTTATCATTGCTCTTGTGCTTTGTCACACAAAGGCTGTGTCCAGCTGCAGCAGTCCGCTCGCTTCACTGGCCCCCAGTGCTGCCTGGCATAGCTGCAGCGTGTCCTCCAGTGCCAGTGGCTGGGACGTTTCAATGATGGCGATGGTCTCCCCGAGCTCTGTGCACATGATAGTCTGCTGAGGTTCAGGGGGTGGGGGTGGGACAGGAGAGGGTGATCTGGGAGGCTGTAGTGTCAAACTCCTGGCTCGGGCGTGGACCCTCTGATGCAGCCGAAGGCCTGCCATGGCGCGGAACCATCGGCCGCAGGTCCCACAGTAGTAGGGGCTCTTGTTGTAGAGACCAGTGATGGGAAGGCGAGGGGCACGTGCAAAGGCCACAGGCCGAAGGTGTAGCCGCCGGTGCTGCTGCAGGTTGGAGCTCTGTGTAAAGCGCTTGCCACAGTCCAGGCATTGGTAGGGACGCACTCCTGTGTGGGTCAGCTGGTGGCGGCTGAGGTTGGCTAAAGAAGCAAAGGTCTTGCCGCAGGAGTGACACTGGAAGGGCCTCTCGCCTGTGTGTGTCCGCAGGTGGTTACGCACATGGACGAGCTTCTTGAAGCCCTTGCCACAGACCCCACACCTGTGTCGGCGTTCAGGGGGGCCATGCACTGCGCGCCTGTGCCTGGACAGCCTGGAGGCTGAAGCAAAGGACTTGGAGCACTGTGGGCAGGGCAGTTGGGCGGGTGGGGGTGGGGGTGGGGGTGTGGGCTCAGCAGGAGCTGGGGAGACAGTTGCTACCCTGGTGGGGGTTCCGCTTTTCCCAGTGTGAGTTCGACGGTGGTACAGAAACTTGGTCATGTTGCTGAAGGTCTTGCCACAGCGACAGCGATGCAGTGGGTTGGCAGTATGAGCCCGTCGATGGGCCACTAGTGTGAGCTCAGTGCCAAAGCCACGGCCACAGTCCACACAGAGATAGCGGGCTTCCCCACGGTGCAGCCGCTGGTGCTGCTCCAGAGAGGCCGCCTTCTTGAAGACCTTGGAGCAGGTGGTGCACTCATGGGTACCACCCACGTGTGCCCGGCCATGAGCCACCAGCCGGTTAGCTGAGCTGAAGCTGCGCTGACACTGGCTGCAGTGGAAGGCGTGGGTGGCTGATGCTGGGCCATGAGATGCCCTTCGGTGTCTGTGGCGTGCCCCTGAAGAGGTACAGTGCTGGGAACAATCCCCACAGCTCTGAGCTGGGTCAGCCGTGGACTTGTCACCATCCATGTCATCAGCAGTGAGCTCTGTGGATGCTTCCTCCTCATCGGTCTCTTCATTATCGTCCTCCTCCTGCTCCTCCTCTTCCTCCTCCTCCTCCTCTAACCCATTGTGCTCTTCTTTCTCCAGGGAGTCAAAGTGGGTGCCCTGATGCTCCAAGAACTCCTCAGGGGTGGCACAGAGGGTGGAACACTCGGGGCACTCGTAGGGCTCCATCTTGACTTCTGGTGGCGGGGGTGGGGCCGTTGGGGGAGGCAAAGGAGGTGGTGGCTCATCCACTGCACTGGGAAGGTGCTGAGTCTTGCGATGAACTACCCACAGCTCAGGGGAGGGGAAGAGCTCCTGGCAGTCTCCACACTGGTACTGGATCTGGCTGGCAGACTCCTGCAGGTGGGCATCTTGGTGGGCTAGGAGCTCGCTGGGAGAGAGGATGAGCTGGCTGCATTCCCCACACTGGAAAGGTCCCTCCCCAGTGCTAGGCACCAGCTCAGGCTCCAGGTCTGTGTCTTGGGTGGTCAGTGTCTCCTCCTCTGACATGGTGAGCAGGTGTTGGTCCTGATGGGAGAGAACTTCCTCCAGGGAGTTGTAGAGGCTGCCACACTCAGAGCACATGAACTGGTGGTGTTGGAAGAAGAGGGACGAGGCAAGGGCCTCCCCAGAGGTCATCTCAGTCACTGCTGTTGCCAGCTCTGCCAGCTCTCCTGACATGGCGGTTGAAATCTCCACCGCTCCTGGTGATTGTGTTGGTATCTCAGCTGTTTCTGCCACCATCTCTGCCATGATGGGGAAGGCAGTGCCTGGAGAAAGAAGGGCCAAGCCAGTGGCACACCAGGAACCCAAGGGGAGCGTGGGATGTCTCAGGTGTTCTCTATCTCATTCCATTACCAGTCTGTCAGTCAAGTCGTAGTTCAGGGTTTATGCCTCAGCCTTTCATGGTCCCATGTCTCTCAGCCTGTCGTAGCCACTACAGTCAAGTATCTGCAAGAGAGTATGGACACCCAGTGACACCCTTTCTAAGCGTGCGCGTGCACATACACGCACACGCACACACCCACACACACCCCTCTTTCTGGCCCCTCAGCCTTTACCCATGCGGGTTCCTTTCTGCAATACCTTTCCTCCTCTCCTGTGTTCCCAGAGCAAAGCATTCAAGGGTACAGTGAGGACTAGGCTTCCCTCAGCTTGAGTCTGAGCTCTCCCCCTTTACTTCCTCCCTCGTGAGATCAGTTTTCTCACCAGTAAAATGGAACTAAAGTCAGACTCCCCATATGGCCTGTGCTATGGCATTTGGTTAACAAACACCAATACTTGGGTTTGTATGCAACCTAGGCTGGCCTCAAACTTACTCTGTGATAGAGGCTAGCTTTAGAGCGATCCTGCCTCAGCCTCCCTAACAGTGGGATTCTGTGTGTACACTCCCACACTTAGCATCTGGGATACAACACTCTCCAACCTGCCAGTCTGTGACCTAGGCTCTTTGGTCTCAACCTAATACATCCCCTTTCACACAGCCCACTCCATGAACTCTCCCTAAGCCTTCTGCTCCAAGCCTTGCATTTTAAGGAGATTTTATTTTTACTTTTTTACATCTTTTTTATTGGGGGCTGGGGGGATGTGTATGGAGGGAAGATAACTTTTGGGATCTGGTTCTCCTCCCACCAGGGGGGTTCTGGGGTCAAACTCGGGTCATCAGGCTCAGTCCTGATTGCCTTTCCCCCCTGAGCCATCTTAATGTCCCCCTCCCACCATTTTTTTTTTGCTTATGTTACTGTGTGCCTGCCTGCGTGAGTACAGGTCATGGCATACATGTAGCACACAGAGGACAACTTTATGGAGTTTAGAGCTCATTCTTTCCTCCCAATGGGGGTTCCGAGGACTGAACTGGGGTCATCAGGGCTGCATGGCATGCACCTTTACCTTCTGGGCCATCAAGATGGCCCGTTTTTGTTGTTTGATACAGATTTTCTCTATGTGGCCCTGGCTGTCCTGGAACTCAGATCTGTAGACCAGGCTGGCCTTGAACTTACAGAGATCCACCTGACTCTGCCTCTCAAGTGCTGGAGTCAAGGTTGTGTGCCACCACTGTCCTGCTGGTTCTGTTTTGGGGACAGAGTTTATGTATAAAGGCTGGCCTTGACCTCAGTATGTACACAGGAAAGTCTGGTTCTTGTTTCCTCTGCGTCCCAAGTGTCAATGGCCACCTTCTTTACCTCTTTACTTCTGCTCATGCCAGGAGCATGTAGACTTTAGCTGGTAGCCCTGGTATACAAGCTGCTCATGTACTGCTCCCAGAGGGCAGGGAATTTTAGCTTCTTCACCACCGAGGTGTTTCTAGTGCCAAGTAAGATGCCCAGAACACAGTAGATACACAGACTCATTCAGTGATGTCCTGGGACCTTAATTATCCCTGTGCACACTACATGTCTACCCAGTCTATGCATCTCCATGACACACAGCCCAGTTCAAGGCCCTGTTTTTAGTTGATGACCAATAAACCATCTGCAGATAAAGGACTTGCTAAATTCTCAGAAACCAAACTTTCCTTATCTACCAATTCCAAATACCCCATTAAGTGGGTTTTGTTTTGAAGTATCTCATTATGTAGCCCTGGCCTGTCTAGAACTCACTATATGTAGGGCAGACTGGCTTCAAACTCACAGAAATCTACCCACTTCTACCTCCCCAGTGCTGGCATTGAAAGCATGTGCCACTACACCTGGCTCCACATTAAGTCTGAACCATCCCATAAAGGATTTTCCTAGAAACAATCAAATGGGCTGGGACTGGGGGAGGTTAGCATTCTATTCTGCCTTGGTTACAGCTCCACGGACAAAAGAACTCCCCGGGCTCAGATCAGAACATGCTACATGGCTTGTAGCAGGTAAGGAGTGGATGCACAAACTTTACAAAGTATGGATGAGCTCACACACAGAAAAACATGGTGCATAGGATCCAATCCACCATGTGTTCACTGAATCTCATCCAACATAGTCTTTCCAAAACTCATTCAACATGCACACAATCCAAATAGCACTGTCTTTCTAGAAAGTAGCACAGGTATCCCGAAATGAACACTTTCCCACTTGCAGTCCTTTCCCCTCCATTCCTACACCACGTCAGGGGGTCGGTGGAATTTAGCTAATACCTTTGTATACAAAAAGTAGATCTAAGCACTTCCACCAGGGGCCTGAAAGTTCAACTTTCCCGCTACACTGGTTTTTTCTCCTACCAGATTCCTCTGCTCTGCAGCGAGAGAGCCCCCTGCAGGGATGGGGTGTGAAAGCGAGCTCAAGCAGAGTCCAGCACACAGCAGGGGCTCCTCCGACGCCTCTAGGGCACACAGGAAGGAGCTGTCGATCATCCCGCGCTGCTCCAGCCCCAAGCGCAGGCCCCAAGGCTCTCCGACCCTCAGCGTGCCCTTCCCTCTTCCTCCACTCTCTCCCTACACCCAGCGCTGTCTTCCCCGCCCGCCCTGCGGCGCCCTCACCCATCTCTCTTACCTCCAAGCAGCCCCTGCCGCTCTTGACACAGACCCTCCACTCCAGGAGTGTGGGACCCCTCACTATCCACACCTCCCATTGGGCGGTGCTCTCAGGAGAAGCAGCCAATCAGAGCTGGTAGCGCAGGGCACGCGCCCTCGCGCCTGCGTGTTGAGAGTCAGGCGGGGCTCCGCGAGTTTCTCCACGCAGACACCAGTGCCCCGTAGGCGGTATCCAGGGCCAGGAGGGGCGCCTGCGCAGTTCTCCCGAGCCGCTCCTTTCCTGCTGTTTGAAAATTCAGCGGAGAAAAGTGTGCATCATTATAGAGCGAGGTCACATAAATTAACTTGGCGGCGCGAGATTGACAGATATTATTTTGTGGCAGAAGAAACTGAGCGTCTCTGACAGCGTAATTAAAAAAGCTAGACACACTTGTACTTTTCCTGGGCCGCCTCAGTTTTTGCTTACATGCAAAGTAGGCCGGAATCACATCCTCCTGAAAGGCTGTTGAAGGCTTTGGATTTTATCATATATGTAAAAAATGTTCAGCTCGGGCCTGATACACCGGTGTACTCACTATAACCCATCCAACATAGAAGCTTTCCCGTTCATAAATAGCTTCCCCTTCCTCTTATTTTGTGTGATTTAATGATATTCACACAGAGGGCAAATACCGTGGACTACACTGCCATCCGTTTCACCTGTGGAAAAGCTAAGGCCTAGAAAGGGGAAACAAACAGCCAGTATTGAGCCAGAGCCTCCCGCACAGGTCTCCCGCCCCTCTGGGAGACAATTCCGGGGGTGGAAACCAGTCCTAGAAGAGACCTGTTCCAGGCGCGTGCTAGCCCTGACCTTGAGTCACCTAAGTGGGGAAGAGAAGCAACCATCACGTTCAAGGCCCCGTGTAGGGGACCGGAAGACACCCTAGCCTCCACTTCTGTGACAGGACTACTCTCATAGGTGCAGGTTAGGGGAGCATCTGAGAGACTCAAGAGGGCACAGAAGCGATCACAGAAAGGCTGTTCTGACCGTGATGTGGGTGTCTATGATAGGAGATGCTGATGGACATCTTCGGAATGTGCACACAGGTGGCGAAGTCTATTGCGATTTGGGATCATTCTGCTGCTTGCGACTGGAGAATTTATAAATTGGGGCTGGGGAGCTGTATGAGGAAGAATTTCTATATAGGAACCGAGTCAGCAGAACTGAGTTGTAGGATCCTGGTTGCCACCTAAGAATGGGGCATACTGTATTACAAGTCCTGATTATGAGCCTTGAGCGCTCCTGGGAGTCGGGACGCTCGTGACTGGTTTACTTTGCGCTGGAAGCTGGTGGCACTGGTCATGTGGGCATTTAGGTCATGATCAGGAGGAAGATGTAGTCCGTGGGATGAATAATTCCAACAGGTCGTGTCATGGGATTCAGGGGACACACATCGAGCCTTAAAACACAGTCAAAAGCAAGATACAGCTAGGCTTTGCCCCTGCGCAAGCGCAGCACGGGCGAGTCAGGACGCTTGGGTTAGGGGCGGATCAGGAGTCCTGGAAGGGGTGGGGCTTGGACGTCTCATTCTGCGCTTGCGCTATAGGGGCGTGTCGGTCGCACCTGCGCGAGTTGGGCGAAAGAGGAGGAGCGAGGTGACGCAGGCGTAATAATAGAGAAGGTGCCAGAAAGATCCAAAACAAGTGGCTGCGGCCGTCGCCCAGAAGTCATCGGACGCTGGAATCTGGTGAGGATCAGAGAGGCCTAAAGGCGACTGGTGGAGGGTAGCTGGAACCACTTGGGTGCTGGGGTGAGAGCAGGACCTATCGCCCTTCCAAGGAGAGGGGTCGGGTTCAGACAGTATCACCTGTATGGCGCTCAGGGTTGTCTTGGTCGGTCCCACTTGCAGGGGGCCGAGGGTCACTTTTGAAAGGTATCACTTGGGTGGGATGTTGGAGCTGGGTGGAAGGTACTAGTGGACAGAACCCAAGGGCTACGTCCGGACATTTGCCACCCAAAGTCACCGGGCAGTGTACAAGGTGCCCTGCAACGGGCCATGTAGCTCATTCGAGCTGATCGCCTAGGTCAGTCGGTGGCAAGTTAGGAACGTACCACCCAGAAAGGGGCATCTGGGCTTGGCCCTCCCGACTGGTCTGTGGACCGGTGGGGTCTAGCGTCTCGACCTGTTACTATGGGATCTCGGGCGATACCATTCCTGTCCGTGGGAGGGAGAGAGGCTGAGACCGTTGAGGGTGTGGGGGCGACTCTGCCCGGAGACACCTCGCGGGGCCCACGCGCTGGCCTCTGTGGGCTTTGGGCCACTGTGTCGCTGACCACGACCTCCTCCCCGCCGTGTGGGTTCTAGGCCCTGGTTCTGAGCTTGTTCCGCACCCCTCCCCTGGGAATGGCGTTGTCCGGGTCGACCCCGGCCCCGAGCTGGGAGGAGGATGAGTGTTTGGATTACTACGGCATGCTGTCGCTTCACCGTATGTTCGAGGTAGTGGGCGGGCAGCTGACCGAGTGCGAACTGGAACTCCTGGCCTTCCTGCTGGATGAGGCCCCTGGCGCCCCCGGCGGCCTGGCCCGCGCCCGCAGTGGCCTGGAGCTGCTTCTGGAGCTGGAACGCCGCGGGCAGTGCGACGAGAGCAACCTGCGGCTGCTGAGCCAACTCCTGCGCGTGCTAGCCCGTCACGACCTACTGCCACATCTGGCGCGCAAGCGGCGCCGGCCAGGTAGGGTTTGAATAGGAGGTTCCAGAACACCTTGCTCCCTCTGGGCTCCTGTAGTGCCCTGATAAGGATTCCAGTCTCCCCTATTCCACAGCGAGAAACCCAGAGTGAGAGGGCATGGCTTAGGTAGTAGTGAGCTTGTGGGATTCGGCCATATCAGTAATGATTGTGGCCACTGTTTGTGGAACTTTTTATGCCAGGTAGAGGTAAACCTTTCATATGAACTGTCTTTTGCCAGCTCTATCCCCCATCTGCCCCCCCCCCCGAGGAAAACAACAAGTTCAGAGATGCTAAGTACCTTGCTGCATGTGAGACCACAGAGAAATTACAGCCAAGATGTCAACTCGATGAAACTTGCGTTAGTGGAGGAGTCAATTAATAGTAAATAAGGAACTTAGCTTTAGATATGGTCCTAGACTGAGAGGGATAGAGTACCCCAGGATGGGGGGAGGGAATACTTTCCTAAGAAGGTAGCATTTGGAACGGGGCAGGGGGAGCATGAAAATGTGTCACATACATAACATGTAGCAAGGATTCAGACCTGCCTGGCCTGTCTCCAAGGTTGAGGCCCTTGATTCTTGAGTAAAAAGAGAGGATCTGGGAGGGGTCAGGATACCAGACCCTTCTGTAGCCTGTCTGTAGGTAGGATGTTAGGCTCTTTCTTGAGAGATACAGAGCAGAGGCTGGGGGGGGGGGATTATGAACTTTCCTGTCCCATAATAAGCCTGTGGGATTAGTGTAAGCAAATGGGCACCTCTAGGGATAGGCTATCTGATTTTGGAAAAATACTGTCTTGAGTGTCACTCTCTAGAAGCAGAAAGGCCTACTTATATATCAGAGTGAGCCAGAGATGGGGGCAAGGGCTATTGCAAGGGACCTGGGATGCTGAAAGAGGGACTTTGGCAGCTGGGGCTGTTGACATGGCCTCCCATGAGTACTCTGTCCTGGGAGGCCTTTGAACAACCTCTGGCGGGTATTTGAGGAGGCGTGGGTATTTGGGCGTGACCTCTGAGCAACTGGGTCAGGCATCCTGTGGTCCAGGCATTCTTCCTAGGATGCTGGGCTGGGAGGTAAGGAAGCTGTGAGACCCTCTTCCATTTTCTTTTCCCAGTGTCCCCTGAGCGATACAGCTATGGCAATTCCAGCTCTTCTTCCAAGAGGACAGAGGACAGTTGCCGGCGTCGGAGACAGGCGAGCAGTTCTTCTGATTCTCCTCAGAGTCAGTGGGACACAGGTGAGTCTGTACTGTGACTAACCTCCTGCATACTGGTCCATCAAGGAAATGGCCTGGAGGGTTGTTGTGTTCTGCAGTGCCTGTGTTTATTATTGCTATGGGGGAAGAAGAAGCGTGTGTCCTGAAGCAATAGGCTTGTGTCCCAGGGACTCACTCAGCATCATGTTATGGCCTGCGACCAGGCAGTCATGGCTGGATATATTGCCAAGGTTTATTTTATGGTGAATGCCTTCAGTTTGTTAAATCATTGTATTCTAGTCAGTGTACACACAAACACACACATCCCTGATTTTTTTTTTGACAGGGTTTCTCTGTGTAGCTCTGGCTGTCCTGGAACTCACGCTGTAGACCAGGCTGGCCTTGAACTCAGAAATCCGCCTGCCTCTACCTCCCAAGTGCTGGGATTAAGGTGTGCACCACCACTGCCCGGCAACACATCCCTGATTTTTTTTAATTATGTAAAATTTCCAACATCCAGAGAAGTTAAAAGATGGTACCAAGGGGCTGGAGAGATGGCTTGGTGGTTAAAGGCACTGGCTTGCTCTTCCAGAGGTCAAGGGTTCAATTCCCAGCACCCACATGGCGACTCACAACTGTCTGTGGATCCAATTCCCTCTTCTGGTATGGAGACAGACCTGCAAACCAAACACCCATATACACAATATAAATAAATAAATAAGTAAATAAATAAATAAATTAAAAAAAGCCAGGCAGTGGTGGCACATGCCTTTAATCCTAGCACTTGGGAGGCAGAGACAGGTGGATTTCTGAGTTTGAGGCCAGCCTGGTCTACAGAGTGAGTTCCAGGACAGCCAGGGCTACACAGAGAAACCCTGTCTTAAAAAAAAAAAAAAAAAATCTTAAAACGATAGTACAGAGAATGTATTGAATCAGTTGAATTCAGGGGTAGCTAACATTCTGTGACTTGTGCTCTGTGTGTGTCTGTGTATGTGTGTGGTGTCATTCTGAGCCCTTTGGTAGTAAATTACAGATATCATTAGACTTGCCTCTGAATTAGCAGCAGAATTTGAGAATAGGATTTCCTCTACCTTTGAAGACCATTATCACACCTAAGAAGATGGACATTAGTTCTCTGATCTCTTCATGGTCTACTTTGAGGCCTTTTAAGAGCTGTGAGGTTTCAGAGTCTGTTGTATATGCAGTTTAAAACTAATAATAATTATTATTTTGAGGTAGAGTCTCATTCTGTAGCCCATGCTGACCTGGACCCACTTTGTACCCCAGACCTACCTCTAACTAGAGCAGTGGTTCTCAACCTGTGGATCAAGACCCCTTCATAGGGGTGGCCTAAGACCATTGGAAAACATAGACATTTACATTATGATTCATGACAGCAGCAAAATTACAGTTATGAAGTAGCAATTTAAGTAGTTTTGTGGTTAGGGGGTCATCACAGCATGAGGTCTTAAAGGGTCTCAGCGTTAGGAAGGTTGAAAACCATTGACCTAGAGGCAATCCTCCGACTTCTCCCTCTCCGGAATTGGAATTAGAGATGTAAGCCCCTATGCTCAACTGCCATTCAGTATTTTTACCTCTGTAACCTCTGTCCCAGGCCTCCTCCCCAGTCCATAGTCTTCTGGTTTTGTCCACCCTACAGGGTTGAGTAGTGTGTGTTACATCCTGACTGTTTCTGGTTGTCACATGATGGTGTCCTGTCACTTGTCCCTTCCTCCCTCCCCCCTCCAGCCCCCAGCATCCAGATAGCTACCATGAGCACCTTGCCTGTGCTGAAGTTTTCACCATGAATAGGGAAGTGCATGATCTCATTGGCCAGATTTATACACTGCAAAGAGACTTTTTTTTGGGGGGGGGGTGTATTGGTATGTGGTGTGCTTACATGGTTGTATGTGTGTGTGTGGGTCCACATTCACCTGTGTTCATGTATGCAGAGGCTAGAAGTTGACACCAGGTATCTTCCTAATTCGCTCTGTTTACTAAAACAGGGTCTCTGGCTGAACCTGGAGCTTTCTAATCAGGTTAGTCCAGCTAGCCAGCTTGCCCTGGGGAGCCCCAGACTCTGCCTCCCCAGCATGGAATTCCAGCTGGGCCTCTCCATGCCTGCTTCACAGGCATGCGCTGCTTGGACTGTGACTTTCCTGCTATGGTCCGTAGTGTATGAGAATGCTTTTTAGTGCTTTGTGCCCAGTTGTTCCTCCCCGGCATTTAGCATCATATTGTGAACCCTGCTTGGACCATTTGCCATATTAATGTTTGTAACTCATTTATTTGTTTGTTGGTATGGTTGCTTTTTTATTTTTATTTATTTTTTTTAAATAAGAATAAACTTAAAACAGGTTCTCAGTTGCCAGGACCCTCTTGCTTCAGCCTGCCTAGTAGCTGGGATTTATTGACTTGTGCCACGAGACTGGAACAAAGAGTAATTTTTTAAATGTGTTTTTTTGTTGTTGTTGTTTTTAGTTATTATTTTTCTGTTTTTGTGGTACTAGACATTACACCTAGGGTTTTGTGCATGCTCAGCAAGGGTTTCTGTCACCAAGCTAGGCCCCCAGACCCTCACTTGGGGAATTTGAGGCAGGGGCTCCACAGTTGAGCTGCTTGCCCAGAGTACCTAAGTAGCCCAGGCTGGCCTGAAACTCATGAGAGCCACCTTTCTCTGCCTCCCAAGTGCTGGAATTAAAGGAGTGAGTCATTCCACTCCACCTCACCTGGTGGGGTGGAGTTCTTTCCAGCTTGTCTCCCCTCCCTTCTTTACTTCCAAGGATCACTGTGTAGCTACTTACTATTTACTTTGTAATAGTCAATTAGTCATTGTTACCAAGGTTTGGGTTGCCTGGGCTTTGTCCTTTGGACTCCGGTGCCTCTGCCTCCTTGCCTGCTTTGTGCCTTAAGATGTTCCAGGGTGTCCTGGGCTTACCTTGTACCAATCACCCCCAAAGTCATCTGCATGTCAAGGAGCCTGGCTTCCGTTAGAGACTTCGATACTTAGATACCAAATATCTGACCTGGGTGTGTAGAACACCAGCTTCTCTTGTCTGGACGAGAAATTGGATGCCTGCTTTTTAGAGAAAGTTCTCATGAGCTGGGTTTGATGGCTCAGACCTACAGTCCCTTGGGCATTCAGGAGGTTGAGGCTTTTAAGTTTACTCTTAAGTATGTGTATGCTTGGGTTTATACACTTAAGTGCTCATCCCCAGGGAATCCAGAAGAAGATGTCAGATTCCCCCCAGGAGCTGGAGTTACTCATGGTTGTGAGCCACCTCAGGTGGGCATACTGGGAACTGAACTGGGGTTTGGCTCAAGAGCACTGTACAGGCTGACAGAGCCACTGCCCGCACCCCTGAGTGTTTCCTGTTAGAGTGAGAGTCTTGGCCGTTGATTCTGAGATAGACTTACTTCCTTTGTCTTACAGCAGTAGTGAGGCACTCCACATTTTATCTGTAGAGGCTCATTTGTTCCTAATGTATTCTCTCAGGGCTTGCAACAGAAGTGACATGTAAGGAGTGTTCTGGAGGGCTCTGATTTCCTCTCCTGCACTGCTGACATGTAAACTGTATTTTGTTACAGTTTTTCTTACAGTTGTAAATTTTTCCAGCTCTGCTTTTTTTTTTTGCTTTCCTTTAAAATCTTACTGGTGTGTGTGTGTGTAAGAACCTTTGAGACAGGGTCTTACTAGGTAGCTCTGGCTTGCCTGAAACACACTATGTTTAGGCTTTGAACTGACAGACATCCACCTGCCTCTGCCTCAAATGCTGAGATTAAAGATGTGTGTCAGCCACTAATATGTATTTGTTCTTGTTCTGTGGTGAAACCCAGTCAAGTTTGTAGTCACAATGCTCTAAGGCAGTGCTTCTACCCTTTAGTAGGGTTCCTCCTGTGGTAGTGACTCTCAACCATAAAAATTGCAACTCCGTAACTAAGTTTGCTGCCCTTATGAGTGGTAATGTGGGATCTGTGTTTTTAGATGGTCTTAGGTGACCCCTGGGAAAGGGTCGTTTGACATCTGATGGTTGAGTAGCCCTGTTCTGAGGTACCTACTCTAGTTCCTTATGAGAATACTGGTGTTACCAATCATGGGTGGGCACTGAGTTCATTTGTGCCGTTTGATTTTATCCTTCGCTTCCCTTCAGTTTATGTTTTGAAGTGTATAAAACAGTCACATGACCCGAAAGGCAAAACTGAAAGCATCCTAAGCAGCCAGTTTCAGTTCTTTCTAATGTGTCCTTACAGGGCTTCCAGCAAAAGTAACAAATGTCAGGAGAGTTCAGGTTTCCTGTCTTAGGCAAAGTGTTGCAAACTATACACATTTATTTTGTCTCCAAGGCTCTTCAGTATTTCTAAGGCAAGGTTGCTGTGCAGAGCAGCCAGGCCTGGAATTGCTTGCTTCTCCCTCCCCTTAGCCTCCTAAGTATAGAGAATGCAGGCATGTGGGACTATGCCTGGCTCCTGCTTTGTGTTATTAGGTTCAACAGTTTAGCATGGAAATTATTCCTCCTTGATAGACTGTTGCATTCTTTTTTGTTTGTTTGTTTGTTTTGTTTTTTCTAGACAGGGTTTCTCTGAATAGCCCTGGCTGTCCTGGAACTCACTCTGTAGACCAGGCTGGCCTCGAACTCAGAAATCTGCCTGTCTCTGCCTCCCAAATGCTGGGATTAAAGGCGTGTGCCACCACTGCCCGGCTGTTGCTTTCTTATTTTGTTGATTTTTGTCTTTTTTAAAAAACAAAGCAAAACACCAGTTTGTGTATATATAGCTGTGGTGTATCCCAGAGACCAAATGCAGGTCCTTAGGCCTGGTAGTAAGTACCTTTACCCACTGAGCCAGTGCGTGTGTGTGTGTGTGTGTGGGGGAAGGGGGTATTGAACCTTATTAGATGATCTACCAGTGAGCTATACCCTTAGCCTCTCTTTTGGTGGTGGGGTGGGGATAAGGAGTTAAGGTGGGATCTCTTAGAGCTGGTCTAGCCTTGAAGTTCTTATCTTCCTGCCTGCACCCCAAGTGCTGAGATTACAGGTGTGTGCCACCATACCCTGGTTGGCAGTTGTCGAGCTTGTCTCCTGTTGTGAATGTGTTTGCATTCTCTAGGGTCAGGCTTGCAAGGGTGTACTATGTGGTGGTCTATGCACATTCACCCTTATAGACAAAGTGAGCGGCACCCCTCTTTTAGAAGCCCCCCCCCAAGGTTCACTGCACTAAGACCTTCTTCTCCCAAGCTCCCCACCTTGGCATTCTTCCTTCCTGGTCCTAAGCTGCTGTTGCTTTTTCGTCTAGGCTCCCCGCCAACCAAGCGACGTCGGAGTCAGGGTCGTCCTAGCAGTGGTACCCGGCAGCGGCGGAGGGTGGGCCTGACAGCCTCGCAGCAGCACCAGGAGCCGGGCAGTCCCTCCTCAGAAGGCAAGGTGACCTGTGGTAAGTACCTGTGGGCCTTGAGAATGCTGTAAAGTGTTCATGGTGGACTGAGGGACTGGAGGATGAGCCACACCACGTTCGTCTGGGGTGTGGCATGGTGGGTAGGTAAGCACTCGTTCCATTTGATGGAGAATCAGATCACTCATACGCTCTCTCTCTCTCGCGCGCGCGCTCTCTTTCTCTCTCTCTCTCTCTCTCTCTCTCTCTCACATACACACACACACACACACACACACACACACACACACACACACGAGCCTCTTGTGCAGCCTACAGTGTAGGGTGTGGTAGGAAGAGAAACAGGGCTCCAGGTCAGGCAGCCCAGTTAGGTCTTAGCTTTGGCTTTTGTTCTTTTCTTGTTTTTGATTTTTCAAGAAAGGGTCTCACTTTGTATTCTGGGCTGTCCTGGCACTCACTCTGTAGAAGACCTGGCTGGCCTTGAATTTACAGAGTTCCACCTGCCTTGCCTCCAAAGTGCTGGGATTTAAAGAAACCTTCTGTTTTGGCGTCTAAGGAAACTGTCTGGCCTTGGGCAGGTGATGGGTGGGGTATGGGGGTCATGTTCCCGCATCTGTACAGTAAGATGCCAGTGGTCCTAGCTCTCTGCCTAGAGCTGCTGCCAGAGAGACAGTCAACCACATAATCTGCTTGGAGCAGTGCCCAGCTGGCACACGTGCCCAGTGAAGTCTGTGGCAGGGAAGCCCTGTCGCTGTGGAGCTGACCTTGCAGTTGGATGACAGTCCATTGGAGCTGAGATTGCTGAGACCATAATGGGTGTTGCCGGGGACTGGTAGGGAAGCCAGCCAGACTGTAGCCGGAGGCCGGGCAGCCGTAACATGGCTGGAGTGCAGGTTTCTGTCCATGCTTCTAGTTTCTCTCTCTCTCTCTCTCTCTCTCTCTCTCTCTCTCTCTCTCTCTCGATACAGGTTTCTATTCTGTGACCCAGGCTTGTAGTCCCAAGGCTGGCCTTGACCTTGGAATCCTCTTGCCTCGGCCTCCCTCGTACTAGATTATGTAGACATGTAACCACTGCCCTTGTCTCTGTCGACCAGTCTTTGCCCATGGGATATTCCACTGTGTTCTGGGGGTGGTCTGGGGGATGGGATCTGACAGCCATCTCTGGTCCGTCTGTCTCTCAGTTAGATAGACCTGGGGGCATGAAAGGACTCAGATATGGTCTCAGACTCCAGAGTGTCTAGGCTGTGGGAACTTGGATAAGGGACATGGTAGCCAGGCTGACGTGACACAGAGCCAGTGGGGCACAGGGGATGCTGCAGAAGAGCTGGGCAGGTGGTCCCCACATGACCTCTGTGTCCAGTGTCCAGTTCGGTCAAGTGCTGGAAGCAGAGGCTTTGCCGATGGAGATAGGGAGGTACGGCAGGTGGGTCCTCGGAGGTCTAGACTGCAGAGCCTCAGAATGGTATGCTTACCATTTCTTTCATATCAGTTTTTTCTTTCTGAGAATCTCTTTATCAGACACTGGAGGCATTGAAGACACAAGTGAGACCAGGTAGGGAAGTCCTTGGCCCCCGGGAGTTACATGATAGTCTGTGAAGTAAGTAACTCACAGTACCAAGATGTCATGTGATCTCAGCTGGCACAAGCCTAGTGGGCCTGCAGGGACACCCTGATGGAGGTGTCACACCAAGTGATACCAGCAGGGAGCTTCAGGAACCCTCAATGGCATGCTGTCAGACAAGCAGCTGGCACAGGGAAGGGGCTCCTAGAAGCTGGAGGTTAGGAGACGGAGATGGGGTAGAAGGAGATGCTGTGCTCTTCTGGATCTACAGGATGC
The DNA here is from genome assembly GCA_019843965.1 of Rhynchomys soricoides. NCBI lineage: Eukaryota > Metazoa > Chordata > Mammalia > Rodentia > Muridae > Rhynchomys > Rhynchomys soricoides. The sequence continues at coordinate 756,246 of JADRCH010000201.1, forward strand.
ATGGGAGGCCTTGGCAGGCGGGGGCAGTGGGGGTGCCTCCTCTTCCCTTGTGCAGAGCAAGCACGGTTTACATGTTCCTGCCCCTCCCATTGCCCATGTGGCCTCCCAGGCAGTGGGTGTTGGCCCGTTTCCTAGATGAGGTGGCAGATACCTGTGCTGGTACTGCCAGGAGCACAGCCAGCCCATGTCCTCATGAGGTGCTGCTGGCTTGAGGGGGTGGCTGCCTGGTGCTGGGAGTCAGGCAATTACCAGTCATCTGGCTGGCTGGGTAAGTTAGGGAGTCACTGCCCCGAGGGCCTGGGCAGACTGTGGAGCATCCAGGCTTCAAGTGTCTTCCCCAAGGCCAGGAGGTTGTTAGTCAAGGTGTGGCTGGGACTTGAAGGACCATGAACTGCCAGTCTGACTGCTGAGTCACCAGGCAGGGTGTGGCTGGCTTAGGTTCTCCCTAACTGGGCCCTAATTTTCCCTTCAGAAAAGTGGGGATGACTTCCTTGAACAAGGCAATGATCCTTCCTGGTCTAAGGAAGGACAGGGCTGCTCCTACAAACCCAAAATGCTTGACCCCGCTGAGAGACAGATCTAAACTACTGAGTCCTTGAGGGTATAAGAAGGGTAGTTGGCCGCCCTAGGTTTGGACACAGGCCCTGAGTCCACACACCTCAAGGCCATCCAGTGGACAGTGCTAGGTATGTTACTGGCCTCCAATTCTCAAGACAACTATTGATGTAGGACCTGGGTTCACTGTTGTGTGTTTAAGGGCAAGGGGAGGAAGTCTCTAGTACCAGAGCTGGGTAGGAAACAGGCTTGTTCCCTCTGTCTACAGAGAGCCTGCAGGGGCCTCTCAGTGAGCTGTTTCTGGTGGGAGGAAAGCCAAGTCAGAGGTTTCAGATGGGGCAGGAAGCATCTCAGCTGGAGCTGAGTGCACATGCGCCGTGGTGATCTCTGGAGGCACAGAGGCCACGAGGCTTGCTGGAGCGATCAGAGACACTGCTAAGGGGAGTTGGCCGTGGAGCTCTGGCTAGCCTGAAATTTGCTCTGTAGGATAGATTGGTCTTAAACTTCTGGTGATCCTCTTGCCTCTGCCTCCTGAGTGTTGGAATTATAGTCTGGCTCCGCATCATTTTGTGTGTGCTGGAGGGGGCTTTTTTGAGACAATGTCTCGTGTGGCCCAAACTGTTCTAGAAGTTGGTACGTAGCCAAGGTTGGACTTGAACTTCTGACTTGACTGCCTTTGTCTTCAAGCATGTTGTGCTACCATGCCCAGGTTACAGCTTTGTAATGAAAAATAGGGAAGAGCAGAAGGAATACTGTATTAACTCCCCAGGCCCTCTGATGTCAGTTGTCCATGGTGACTGATGTCATCTCCATGCACCATGAGGTCGTGCACTGTGTTGTCCTGCAGTTCACAGACAGATGCAATGTCCTTTTGTAAAAAGTTTTTAGATGGGATAGCACACTATATCTCAGGCTGGACTTGAACTTGTGACAGTCTTCCTGCCTTAGCCTCTTATATGTTAGGGTTGCAGACATATGTAAGGCCTCCGCCAATTGAAGTTTTCATTTCAGGCTCTTTTCCTGGGCCACAGTGGTCCCTTCATCAGGAGGCAGTGGCTACCAGCCTCTCTCTGAAGCTCCATGGCAGCCTCTCTCTGAAGCTCTGTGGCAGCCTTTCTTGTCTGGTTCAAGTGCTGGAGTTAGGGAAAGATGAGTCAGGCTGGCACAGAGCCAGGCAACTGGAGCAGGCGGGAGCCCACTGTCTACTCCAGGTGGGCCTTTACTCCAGGCTAGCCCGTACTGTGGTGTGTATTTCCAAGGAGGCCACTTGGGCTGGGAACTTCAGTGCTGTGTGAGTAGACTTCTTTGTTCTCAGCATGCCTACCCAGGAATGCAAGGGAGGTTCATCCCAGGGCTTTCATAGACTCCGGTTGGAACCTGCTCTCCCATCAACCTGGTGCCCACTTGAGAAGCCCCTCTCTCTTCTGCATCTTTTTCTGCCCCCAAAGTGAGATGGGAACAAGACGGTATTCAGGTCTGTGTGTGTAGGAAGCAGGCACAGCTTCCCTTTTTTAGGAAGGCAGAGCCCGTTGGGTAGCTGCATGTCCCCAGCACTACCAAAACAGCTGTAGGCAGCCTGAGCCAGTCCCACCCTTCTCTCTGCCTGCCGCTACTTCCTGCTTCTTCCTGGATCTCTCGGCTGCCTTGCACCTGCTCCTGCCGACTTTCCGCTCATGTCCAGCAGCTGTGGTAGTCATCCCTGAGTCAGGTGGCCTTGTCCTCATAGTCGCTCATGATTAGGGTCCTTGTGCTCACCTTGGCCTCTCGAGGGCAGTGCTGCTGGCAGGCCACTGAGTTCTGGAGAGGTGTGGTCACCTCCAGACAACGACAGCAGGGGCTCCCAAGTCTGCTGCCAGTGACCTTCCGCCACCTCCCAGCTGCCCTGTCCCTGCAGCTGGCCACTGCCCTAAGCTCTTTCCTCCCTGGGCAGACACACCACCCTTCTCATGTCTCTGGTCTTCTGGCTAATCCAGTGTGCTCCTCACACTTCACTTCAAGTGCCATTTCCTAGAATGGGACTCTAAATTAAAGTCCCTGCCTATCATCTTCCCTGCTGGCCTTAGAATGCTTTGTAATTATGTGTTTATATATGCTTGCATGAGAGGCAGTGGACAGGGTTGGGCAGTTAAGAGCTTGGGCTCAGAACAGAGCCCAGCACCTTGGATAGAATTCTGGCATGGTCTAGCTTGGTGATTCAACCTCTGGACCTCAGTTTCCTCATCCACAAAAAGGAGGCTGAGCCTTGCCTTGTAAAGCCGTGGACATGATCAAAGAGCTCAGAGGGCAAGGTGCATGCATCCGGGGCAGCCAGACTAGAGTCCATGCAAGTGTCATCTGTTCATGCTGGCTCAGGGTAAAGGAGAGGCTGTGTGGTGAGCAGGTGATTCAGGACCAGGGTGGCACTGGGTAGGTGGGTGGAGCTCATTGTTAGAGCTTCTTGTCCTTCCCTTTCCTGTGATCTGTTTCCAGGTCAGAGGTGGACTGTGTGCTGGTAGGTAGAGTGTTTCCTCATTTGCAAATGGAGGTATTGAAGGGTCCCTTAGGATTAGATGGGGTAACACAGGAAAGGCCCCCAGGGGTGAGCCTGGCCTGGGAGGCGAGTGCTAACAGTGGGCAGCTTGTCCCCATGCCCCACCTGTGGCATTCCCTTCTTCATCCTTGGATGCCTGGTGCTCTGTAAATACCTGGTGAGAGACTGTCCAGTGTCTCTGTTCTGCCTTCCCGTGGCTGAGTACTCTGAGTAGATGGATGGTTTCCATCAGTAATCTGTGTGCTGTGGAGGAGGATCAGGGAAGGACTTGGCTGGACTGGAAGTGGGTGCCCTAGGCAGTGCTTTGCTGGGTGACTTGGTGTGTTCTGGGCAGAGGAGGTGGGCAGATCATTCTGTGAGGGTGTGAGAGGAAGGCAGAGCATGGAAAGGTGGGCAGTGGGAGAGTTGATGGCGGAGGGGATTGACTTAGGGACCCAGTGGAGAGGTGACTGTTTTCGAAATCACAGTTCATGAGCCTGTGGCCTCCGTGTGCTGTGAGCCCTGTGTCGGGCACTGTACCAGTTGCTCCATTTAATCCTTGTGACTACCATGTAGCAGGGACCTCGTGTTTGTTTGTGTTTTTCAGATGGGGAAACAGGCTCAGAGAGGTGAGGTCACATGCCCAAGGCCTCAGAGCTAGAGCGTGGCAGAGCTGGGACTCACTTTCAGGTGTGTGGGACCCCACCAGCTGCCTCTGGCTCTGCCCAGCCCTGTGTGGCCTTGAGCAGCTTCTGATTCCCCCACTCCCATGGTCCCCACCCTCAGTTGGGAAGGTGTGGTCAGAGGCTTTTGGGAGGCAAGGATGGGGGCCCAGAGGGCTTATCTAGCCTTTAGGAAAAGGTAGCTGGGCTCACAAGCAGCCCTGGGAGCTGAGGCCGACCCCTCTGGGCTGAGTTCTTTAGGCCTCCAATGGACAGGATGGGGTTCCCCTCAAGGTAAAAAGAGGAAGGCTTTGGGGGAGGAGGAGGAAGTGAGTGTGGTAAGAAGTCATCTGGGGTTCTGGGTATCTGCCTTCTCTCTGTTGGATGGTTGTGAAAGGTGACGGGCGCCCACTGCGGCAGACCCGTCTTCCCAGGGCTTCCATTTCCTTTTGGGTTGAAGGTGGCCCTTGACTTCAGGGTTGGGGCATGTGCAGGGTCAGTCACAGCTGTCGGCCACTGCGGTTTCAGGAACACACTGAGGTGCAGGCTCCTCGCTGGCTCAGTCTTTCTGTCCCCTCTTGTCTTTGTTATACTCTTATTAACAGCCTTTCTCAAGGACTATGTCCTGGTCTAAGTGGGGACCCATGGGGACCGGTGTTCACAAAGGCTCCGATTTGCTCAGGGTTACTGCCGTCTGGGTCTAGGAGGCCTTGCCAGGCTGTGTGACCTTGGACTCCACATCTGTAAATGGAATGTTATAGGGGTCTGCCTCACAGGGGTGTTATGGGGGTCTGCCTCACAGGGGTGTTATGGGGCTGCTTCACAGGGGTGTTACAGGGCCTGCCTCACAGGGGTGTTATTGGGGTCTGCCTTTCAGCAGTGTTACAGGGGCCTGCCTCACGGGTGTTTGTGGCTTGAACTCTCACTCACATACATGGAGTCTGAGGTGTCTGGCAGTTGTTGGTGCTGCAGAAAAAATGTTGGCTACTGTGGTCTCTAAACATAGCTGGACCTGGCACAACCATGCCCCAGTAGAGAGGTGACAAGCCCAAAACTATGCTTGCAGCAACTCTAGAGGATCGTATTTGTCCCCTGCGCAGAGCTGCTACTTCTTTGGGCAGATGCAAGTCGAGGCTAAATGACAGGAACTTACCTTAAAGTGTTTAAGGGAGAGTGGGAACTAATGGTGGTGCCTGCTGGTCCAGTGATGGTGCCTGCCGGTCAGATGGTTCTTCCTGATACACGATGAACTCAGGGATCTCTTTCCCTCTGCAGTTGGCCCCATGTGGGCTTCATTCTCCTCCCTGGGTGACCCAGTAACCCTTAGCAGCCTTGGGCTAACCCTGTCATCTTAGAATACTATATCCTCAGCAGAGCTGGGTCTCCTGGGCTTTGCTGAGGCCCCTTGCTCCCTGAAGCTTGGAGGATGGGCTGTGTTTGATCTGAGATTCTCTCTGTCTGAGAGGTGGGTATGTGGCTGGCTGCTGAAAACCAGGTCCCTTGGCTTATGTGTTGGTTCATTCACAGACACAAATGCTGAGCTCTGTAAGCCTAGGGTGTGTGCCTGAGCAACACACAAAGTCCTTCAAGGAGTTGCTCCCTGGGGAACTCAGGATGCTGCTGCGGGAGTAGCTCAGAAGATGACAAGTACCTGGAAAAACCAGGCTGGGTCTGGGGAGCTGGGGGAGCTGCTGGGGGGGGGGGGAGGATTGAGGGTGGTTCTGAACCTAGAGTAGATCTGATCTGGGTGGGCCTTACTGGGGATTGGGCCTCAGAACAAAGGGTTGTAGGAACTGGGGAGAGAATAACCCTCGGTGGTCAGAGGCGGTGTTGAACTGGATGGAAGAGTTGAGACTGGAGGGGATGCTGTAAACCAGAAGTAGCAGAGAGGAGTAGGTGTCAGGACTTCCTTGCTGTGGCTGTGGGAAGGGGGCAGGGCAGGGGAGGGGAAGTACAGTTCCTGCTGATGAGCCCCTCCTTCTCCTGCAGACATCCGGCTCCGGGTTCGGGCAGAGTACTGCGAGCACGGGCCAGCCTTGGAGCAGGGTGTGGCATCCCGGAGACCTCAGGCACTGGCCAGGCAGCTGGATGTGTTTGGACAAGCCACTGCTGTGCTGCGGTCAAGGGACCTGGGCTCTGTGGTGTGTGACATCAAGTTCTCAGAGCTCTCCTATCTGGACGCCTTCTGGGGTGACTACCTGAGTGGTGCCCTGCTGCAGGCCCTTCGGGGCGTGTTCCTGACTGAGGCCTTGCGGGAGGCCGTGGGCCGAGAGGCTGTCCGCTTGCTGGTCAGTGTGGATGAGGCTGACTATGAGGCTGGCCGGCGCCGCCTGTTGCTGATGGAGGAAGAAGGGGGGCGGCGTGGGACAGAGGCCTCTTGATCCTGGATCTGGCAGGACTGACCCCCACCTCCAAGTCTCCGGGCCACCAGAAAGATGACCATCTTGCTCCCAGACGACTGTCATTCAGCAGCTCGAGGACTGCATCAGGACTGCAGGTTCTGTGATAGCCTCTCCTGTGATGTGGGCTTTGAGGCATAAACCACTTCCAGCTGCTTCCATTCCAAATTCCCCACTCCCAGGTGAATTTCCCCAGCCTTGGGAGTCCAGGTTCTCAGAGCCCCAAAGTAGGAGGCATGGCCCTTGCACATTGTCTCTCACCCTGGGCTGATGCTGGCTGGCCCTATACACTTTAGCCTAAAGGCTGCTCTCTCAGGATCTCAGATTGACTGTCCTCACATGGGTTTCAGCCACAGCAGTGGGCTCTGGAGCTGGAGTGCCCATGGGGCTTGCTCACCTTGCCCATTCATCTAACCAGCCTGGGCTCTGCCTGCAGCATACACAGATATCCAGTTCTTGTCACCTTCCCCTGCTCCCTGGAACGAGACAGACTTGCCCTTGGACCCTTTAACCCAGACTGTCACATGTGGGCTTTGTGGCCACTTGAGGTCAAGGGCAGCTGTTGCATTCAGAGCTAGGACCAGAGCCAGCCACTTTCTCATGAAGGGAAGGTGAGGACTTGGGCTGATGGGAAGATGTTTCACAAACTGCGCCAATAAAACTGCCCTGGGAGGGCATAGGTGGGCGTCAAGGTTCTCCAGTACTTTTTGTTGGTTGGCAAGGGGAAAGGGCTGGAGAAGAGCAAGATGCTAGCTCATCTGCTAGTTGCATCTGCCACAGGCATCTCCATTCCTTGGGCCTGATTTACCTTACCCATCAAAGGAAATAAGGCCTCAGCATCATGGACTCCCAGCCTGTTCACATGTGCTTTGTGGGATTCTGTATGTTCATGGAGTTTCTAAGTTTTATGTGTATGGGTGCTCTGCTTGCATGTGTGCCTGTGCACCACATGTGTTCTGGCATCCAAGGAAGCGTGGGGGTGGGGTGGTGTGGTATTAGATGCCCTGGAACTGGAATTAGAGCCAGTCACTGTAAGGGTGCTGGGTCCTCTGGAAGAGCAGCCAGTGATCCTAACCACTGAGCCGTTCTCCAGCCATTTTCAATTGTTTGTATGGGGTGGAGGAGGCATGTGCACTTGAGTGTGGTACCCATGGATGCCCAAGTTGTGAGATCCCTCTGGAACTGAAGTTCCCACAAGTTGTGAGCTGTCAGACATGCCAGCTCAGAGCTGAACTCTGGTCCTCTGGAAGAGGGCTCCAGGATTTTTAGCCCTCTCAGTGAGAGGAACTGATTGTTTCCAAAGCTGTTGGAGCCCTGGGAATGGGATACTGGAAAGGAGAGGCAGCCAGAGGTGCTCCCAACCATCCCTCTCTGACCTGGGTTTCGGGGTCCAAAGCTAAAGCACTACTTACCGCTGTGTGGCCTAAGGGGAGCATGAGGCCTCTCCTACCTTCTCCCCTCGGAAGGCAAAGGCTCAAGAGTGTTTCTCACACAAAATCAAGTCTTCCATCCTTTAGGGCCTAAGGAGCAAGGACTGGAGAGATGGGGGGGGGGGGGAGTAGAGATTCCAAGGGCTGCCCTTTCCTGGGGCAAGAAGTATTCTTGCCCATGCCTAAGTGCCCTTCCTAATGTCCACCCTAATGGTTTTCGGACGGGGAAGAAAACCATGGCAGACTTAGGAGCTGAGTTCTGTCCAGGAGTGGAGGTGGGTCCCACCGGCCTCTGTGTCCTTAGAACCTGCTTTTACTGTCTCGGAGCAAAGTTCTACTAGGTGGTCTGATACTAAGCTGCACTGTGGGCTCAGTGAAGGGAGTGCCCAGGAGGGTGAGCAGCTGCAGGCAGGACCAGTGAGGTGCTTAAGTGGCCCTTTCCTGTCTGGCCCAAGAAGAGCACAGGCTTTCTTTTGTTAGTTTGTTTAGAGCTGGGTCTCACTATGTAGCCCTGAAACACACAATGTGGACCAGGCTGACCTCAGAGGTCTGACTGCCTCCGCCTCCAGAGCAATGGGATTAAAGGTGTGTGCCACCCCGCACACCCTTGGGCTTTCTTACCACAGTTTAGCTTTGAGCCTCTCCCCTGTGTGAGTTTTTAAGTGTACCTGGAGGTGAAGCTGCCACTCTCCTTGGCCCAGGTCTGGCTCTGTTCAAGCCTTGAGCTAGCTCTCCTTTTCTCTCAGTTACTTCTGAGGCATCTGGCTGAGCAGGTTTCCTGCTCCAGGCCAGTTCTTTCTATGTCTCTCTCTGGCAGTTGCCCCCAGCATATTCCCTCCTGCCTGTTGACTCCACCCCACCCCGCCTCACCCTGTCAGCGCCCACCATCGTGCATACCAGGAGGAAGTTAACCTAGGTTGGAGGAAAGGGACCTGTGCAGGTGTAGTGTGTTCCCAGAAGTCTGTAGTGGCTCAAGCACCTGGAACCTTCCACGGTGCATGCTCCTGGGCTTGTCAGAGAGTTTTGGGTACTGAAGAGGTCTAGTAGACCCCCCAGAAGTGGCTTACACCAGGGCCATGAAGGCATCTCAAGAGCTTCAAAAGTCCAGAATCAGGATTTTGGGGGGCAGAATACAGATAGGATCTTACCACTGAGATAGAACCCCGTTGGGGCTTGAGGATAGTGGCCCATCACTCCACAGAGGAATGGAGCTGAGGGCTGGCCCTGCAATGAGGAGTTCTCCAGAGTGATCCCAGTGTTGGGGGTTAGGGGGACAGGACTGTCCTTACCAAGGCCTCAGGATATTCCTGAATTAGATGTAAAGAGACTGGACAGAGGAGACGTTAAGTGGGGAAAAGCCACCTACATCATCACCTGGTCTGTAGCCTACCTGCTGCCACCTTCTGTATGGGGAGTTGAGAACTACCAGAAACAGAAGTGAGCCCTTGGCATGATAACATGAGGTGACTCAGGTGGCCCTAGTGCACTGGGAGCTTGGCAGCAACTGTTCCTTGAAACCTCCATGAAGCTGGGCTGAAGACACTGAGGGCATTCCAGGTTGGCTCTAGAAGAACCCCTGTTTTGTTGATACCCCAGACTGGCACCCCAGGACTCACAGGCCAGAGTGACCAGACAGCTATGACTGAGCAGTTGGGATTAGCTGGAGAAACTAATCCCAAGGGTGGTGACTGGAGAGGCACTACCTGCTCACTAGCACTGCCTGTACATACCTCTCAATCCCCAGAGCTTGGGGGAGAAAGCAGGAGGATCAGGAGTTCAAGGTCATCCTCAAACACAGCAAGTTTGAGGCCAGCCTGGTCTCCTTGGGACCCTTCCTCAGACACAGCAAGTTTGAGGCCAGCCTGGTCTCCTTGAGACCCTTCCTCAAAAGCAACAATCAGAAAAAACTACCACATCACTGAGTAACATTTGAGTCATGAAATATAACATTCAGAAAAGAATGGAAGATACCACATGTAATGTAAATCTCACGCATAGCATAATCCCATGCCAACGTGGGGGGGGGGGCAAGCCATCTTTTCAGGAAGCCCCTAACAGCTTTTCTGCTCTTTCTCAACTATGTAGCTCTAGCTAACCTGGAACTCCTTATGTACACCAGGTGGCCACAAACTCAGACCCACCTGCCTCTGCCTCCTGAGTGCTAGGATTAAGGGTGTGGAACACCACAGCTAGCTGGTACAATATATTTTTATTTTTCATATATCTTGTGTCATGTCTTATTTTGCTGTGATGTTCTTCCGTGTTGTGTTTACTTGAAGTTGATGTGTTTTTGTTGCTATGTATCATCCCAGTGTGTGGATACACCACTAGTTCATATGCTGGGTTGATATTTTGTGTTGTTCCCACTTGAAGCTGCTATGAAGATTCTCAGGCATATTTGTTTACTTGTTTTGTGTATGAACAAATTCTTTTTTCCACTGGGATCTCCTTTGAGGTAGAATTGCTGGTCATTGTTATGAATAGGCTCTGCTTTGGTAGATACAATCTGAACACTGCATCCCATAATCCTCATTAGGTTACCACAGACACAGTGATTTAACAGATTATCATCCACCACTTGGGTGCCGGAAATCGAACTCAGGCCCTCTGGAAGAGCAGCCAGTACTCTTAGCCAATGTGCCATCTCTCCAGCCCCTACAGTGAGCTTAGCCACTGAGCCATCTCT